>JAJJWW010006692.1:0-135205 GCA_023531295.1 Papaver armeniacum
ACATTCAATTATAATCAATGTTTATGTTATTCTTCTGAACTATTCTACTCGCGCTAAATATAAGTGCCATTACTTACTATAATATAAATGAGATGGCTTATCTCCAATCTAAGAAAAAAAATAACATATATGATACTTGGGTTCATGTGGGTTCAGCCTGTCAGGATGATCCATGTTACAGATGCAGGCGGATAACTCCTTTGTCTTTCCATCATTATGCTAGTGTAAGGCGAGTTCCCGACATACCAATAAGTTTGTAGCCACCACTTGTTTCTTCATTCAATATCCAGCGTCCTCGACAATCTTTACCTTCTTCACCACAAACAAAAACATCCTTTTTAAATGAGGGTTTCAAACTCCTTATCTATCGTATAAGATAAAAACATGAGAATACTTAAGAAGTAGCATCTCGGACTTAAGCAAATCACATACAACTTTATCTCCAGAAATGATAATTCTAAGGAATACAGTAGTTCAAATCTTCGTTTATATCACACATTATGGAAAATACTAGCGGCTGACAATGAAAATATACCTGACAAAAGATGAACATAACTCGTTTCTATCTCGGTTAAATGATAAAAAGTAAATGAGCTATCAAGTGTTCCCATTATAAATTAATATGAAACTGATTATGGAATATTGGTTGGCATATAATAGTGAACTACACTCTATAAATGATGTTGACCATGATTCAAGATCTATGAATATGAGTTGCATAAAATATATTGGATCCTCGACAGCCAAACCTATGAAAGTGAGTAGCTATCATTTTGAGTTACTACAGTGATATCGATAGCTTTCTACTCTAGCAACCCTATTATATTGGCAAACCATTTCCTTATCTCTACTATTTTTCACCTCTAGATTCTATTGTTCAATAAACCCGACTTCAGACACACACATATACAAAGAAATGTCTAGAAGTAAACATAAATATATGCTTGTACTAATCCTACATTTGATTTTAAATGAATGAAAAATTTAACAGTACTCTTTGACGTTTTCATGTTTGATCATTTATGACAATAATACCAGTAAATATAAATTAAACAATTAGAGATTAATTAGTCTTTTCTTAGGACTGTTGCTCTGAACTACAGTATGTCTTTCTACTTCAGCCATTCTGCCACTTGAAAAGTAAATAAAATTTATTAAATCTCTCGGAGCGTAGATAACATAAAGAAGAAAGGCATGGATTTGTTTGTCTTATCAGAAGATCTAAGTGACCACAATTGGTCTGTGGCGGCAATCCAACACGGTTGATCTTAACCATGTCTAAAAGAAATTATGTGAAGGTTAAAACTATATCCATAAATTACAGCTTTAATATTGTAAGAAGCAGTGTGATAATTGCAGGAGTTGATGTTCACAGTGAAAATAAGTTAGAAATAGTACCATGGAGTCATCACTGTAAAAACACATACGAAGCAGAAGCACATAATACACAAGTAAAATTCACAAAAAAGAATATATTAACATTCAAAGTCGGTCAAAATTAGTACTTTCTTGTACTTTGCATAGATCTCCCATAAACACAAGCGCATGAGTTTACCTGAGAACATACTCGGGTTGTTATTTACATATAAAAAGATGCGAATAATAGCAAAGTGGTGACAAAATAGCAAAAGCATTGCTTGGCTGAGTTATCCATATCATTTCCAAAAACGAGATAGACCCTTCTAATCATATCGGACATGGGCTTTGGATGAACCACATAACCTCAGTTCCCAGAAAGGTGTTCTGCTTGATTCAGCTCTTATGAAAATTGGGTTAGTGGCAAAAGTATGAGGTCAATAAACCACTGCATGGTTTTCTATTTCAGGTGTGAAGTAGTGACAAAGAGTCTGATTCACTGCATTCCCAGGCCTCAGACCAATAGCAGCCATCCATCTTCAGTTCAACAATGGCGTTGAAACCATATCTGAAGGTGAACTATTACAGTGGTGCTCTGATCCCAGGCTGGTGATCTGCCTCTGACTTCTGTGTGGGCTGGGTGTTGAACTATTACGGGGCGGTCCCAGGAGTGGTGAATGCGCGGGACCATGTGCATTATCAAAGTGGTTAGGCAATATATGATATTGTCAGTTGGTGTTCACTGCGATTACATAGGATGCAAGCTGGCGAAGACCTCCATCTTTGTTTATCTCTCTGCCTCATGTTTAAAGTTCTCAATCTTTGCATCATTATACTTCAGCCTTGTGAGTGAATCGTCATATTGTGTCTTAGAAATGGACCCGTGGCTTTGAGCTAGTCCCTACGTGCCCTCCAAATCTTTAATCAGTAATCTGACTTCATCTGAGGTTCACGGCTATTTTCATTGTGAATCTGTGCCTTCTTCAGGTGCCATCACTGTCTAGAAAGCACATTTGTGAACATAGATGGACAAATTAGATAATATGTAGCAAATAAGCCTCTAGCTAACTCTGCCATTGCATGGTTCTGCTAATTTTCCACCTCTTGTGTATGAGCTTTAATCCACATGAGATGGAGTGATGTCAGGGATTTTGCTCTCCTAATTTTAAACCAGAAGCAGGATCAATCAATGATGTGCATTTCGGTTGAGGGCATTTAAGATAGAAGAGGAATGAATCAAACAGTTGGCTTTTACAACTAAGAGGTTTGCGACCGTGTCACAGGCGTAATCATATCTTCCACTTTTCTTCTTACTCTGCTCTATACTTACATTGGGCTTCCTCTTTTCATTTCACCAGTACTATCGTTCTCTTGCTACAGGTTGGAGGAACATGGCTTGATCACTGTGTAGTGTTATAGGATGTGGCCGTCAATTCTCGGCTCATGGATCTCTCACTGTAGACCATTCCCTTATCAAATTCTGTCTTGAAGTTTAGGTATTATGTGTGATTCCACGAAAAGCAAACCCAGGTTCTAAGCAATAGTTTGATATCAACATGCCCAAGTGTTTACAGAAACAATTTGACGGTTATGAGTGAGCCACTGCATTATCAGACATCCTCTTTGAAGTTATCGGCACATCCTCAGTTGTAGAGGCAGGGTCTAGTCACAGTCAGTGCTAAATAGACCATGGTTATTTGAAATGAAGTGTTACTATCTACCAACTTTCATACCTTTCACGTGCTTTGTAAAGTAGCATTAAAATATCTATGTATAGAAGAAATGCAACACTAAGATGGCGCAAGTGATATGGTAAGCAGAGACAATATGGTAACGAGAGAATCAAAATGATGACAGGAATCCATCTATAAAATAGAATACAGAATCAATATAATGAGACATGACCAACTACATCAATGACCTCAGTTTCTCAAGCTCTCATTCTGTCGGTAAATTGATAACTAATTAGGGATTTCTGCATTGATCCTCTATGTTGCCTTTGTTGTGAATGCAATCTCAAAACTATCCACCATCAAGTCTTTGGAATAAACCGCTTGAGTAAACGTTACACGAATGCGGCTCATCTATCATCTCTTGGTCTTTCGTAGCCAAAAGTTGACCTTTATTGAGTTTGAGTTGGATCAACTTTGCTGTTATCTTCCAACTTGACTGCGATCAGGTAGTAACTATAATTCTATAGTTCAACTTTATGTCTGTTTATTATTTCTTAGTAATTTATTACACAAAATTCTGTCAAAGTGGATTGCTCTATGTCTTGTAATGGCTTTCATAGTACCAGCATTGTATTTACAAACTATATGTTATTTAAAAGAAAATCCATTGTTGGTGTTGTTATCATTGCATGTAGAGGGTGCCTTGCACTAGTCATGCAAGTCTTGTTTTCTCTTTATCTTCTCTCTCATAAGAGAACATATGTATCGGTTGTACAACAAAAACCTGATATTCTGGAGGAATAAAGATGCAGAGTTTAAACATCTTATGGACCATGTTCACAAAATCTAATCTCTGGTTTGCCAAAACCATGGATATGAAATCAATAAACTATCCACCAAATCCTGTCTATGTATAGTAAATGCCTATAAGGAAGCGAAATAAAGCAACTCTGAGCTAACACTATATTCCCTCATGTGTAACCATAAAGGAAAGCTTTTGCCGTGGAAGATTTTACGACTATAAAGTTAATCGTTGTTCACGTATCCTATATACTTCCTACAATGAAAGAACGTTTGAAAATGAGCAATTAGATTGACAATCAATGCTCAAACATGCTGCGGTAAGTTAAGAAGTTGTACTACAGCAATATCTCTTCCACATGCCCAAGGCTGACCACCTCTGAGCTTGCGATATTGTACTTGAGTTAAAGTAATGGCTTCAGAACTCAAAGCATCTCGCCTCCCGGCAAACTCATCATCATCATCTAGAAAGGCACAATAGAGTATATTTATGGAATTTACCACCATCATTTGATATGTCCCATAATAACATGGCGCTTACAGAAAAGCACATATCCTCTTCACCAATCTGTTGCCAGTGTACCTTTTCTTATTGGCACTTTAACCTTTCATCCAACCCTACAATATTGATCATAAAAGTTACGGTTAAATTGTGACCAAACATAAGTTATTCTTCTTTGAAGGTGATTAATTAATGCCTCCTCGAAGGGATATCAATCTAATCGGCGGGCCATGAGATCAAGCTTGACAATTCAATGCATCAAGTGGATGCTTACCAACAAAAAGAAGGAAGGAGAAATATTGCCAATACAGTTGCTTCCCTTTCGTGCTTTGCTTTTAAAGTTGTTCTCTTGTTGATTACCTTAGCACAAATTTTGAAAACAAACCCCACTGAAGGAAGCGCATGAGATCTTTAGGTGAAGGCGTCATGATTCAAATAACATGGAAACAAATGTTGCATAAGGACATGATAATCATGGGACTTTCAGTTCCTTCATCAGAATTGGATTAACCTTTGTAACAAGTCTGAGGTGGAATAAAAAACAGATGACTTTTTAAGTTCTTTAATGTATTTTCAAATGCAAGGTTCTCTTTTTAGTCATTGCAAAGGCATCTTCCATTATTGTTTCTGGACAACATCCACTTTCAACCATTGCTTCTTTTTTATACCATTTACATTTCCTATCTCTGTAGCATTAGGATATCCTTTGACTTGTTCACTTCTGGTGTATTAACAAGATGCTCTGGTTATATTTACTATACATTACATAACATCTTTGTGTCTCTTGCTGATTTTGCTCAATTAGGTAGATCCTTAGGATAGATCTTGAGTAAGCGAGTGGTCATGAACTCGGCTTCTATATCGATATCAGTTTAACGATGGGGCATTCTTTTACGTTGACTTGCCCGGTGGCAGTTGTTTCCCTTACCAACCTTGGTTCTATTAACTCACAATCTCTTAGACACGGAAATCACAGGTGGTATGGTCTTTGAGCCGTGCTCTACCCCTCCAGGAAATTGGTTTCATCTGATGAATCACTTATGCTGCTTGGGTGGCGTATCTGGTGTCTATGTAATTTTCTTGAGTGAGCAGGAAGATGTTGACTGTGTTCCTTCTCCACAAGTTAGGTGCTTTGAACAAATGGCGCATCAGCTCAGGGTACAATGGAAAAATCAGGACCTTACAATCCCTTATAATGAAGCTAGGTTTAGTGAAGGTGAGGGCATTAATTTCTTATTCATAACTCATCAGGCTCCTCAACTAGTGGTTGCAGTCGCTCATCTATCTTTCTGGTGCTCTTGGGTGATGTGAGCAAACATAACATTCCACCAATTCGTTTCGCTGCTGAGAGGAGGCGGAGTTGCGGTTAAACAATTACAATGATGTAATTTGTATTAGGAATGAAACACCATTAGGTTGAGTAACTCAGTTAGTACCTAATGTTACATTCCTTGGTTATATGTGAACTCAGTGAAGATATCAGGATCCCATGGGTACGAAAATCATTGGATCAGCTGGGTTTCCATCATTTGTGCTCTTGAATGCTAACCGTGCCTCTGCTCATGATGCAGCTATCTGGCACCTTCTTGACCTTTTATCAGTGAAATATCTGCAATGTCTCTTGCGAGCAACCGCGTAGCTTTACGCCTTCATTAAGACCTTCTGCTACTAGGTTCTTGGCACACAGGCATATTAATGATGCATGATCCTTCCAATATAAAATACAATCATTGGTGCATGTGGTTATGTGGTCCATACATTCTTGTATCATAACTTTTTCGTATGGAGACTTGGCGGTGTATTTCCATCGAGTATCGCCAAATATAGTATTCTAAGAATGCATTGTTTCTATTCTCTGAGAAAACCATATTGGTTTTTATGTTATTCAATTGTAAGAAGCATCTGTGGTGTCTTTTCATGAACATGAGGTCTCTAAAAGTTCTCAAACACATCTTAATCTCTTTTTCTTTTCACTACTAGTCTCCTCGTGAACCTCTTGTGTAGCTAACATTCTCATCTACTGGCCTTGGGTTGCGTTCTGGCAAAATCTTCTGTTGTTAAACTGATACTTCCACCGTGTGGTGAATTTCTAGTTATGAACCCTCGTTGTCAATGCAACTCTGTGTCCTCCCTTACGGGTTTGCCTTCCCATCAGACTACCCCATGGAAGCATACAATGTATGGGTGTTGAATACCATATGACCAATGATGTCATTCTACAGACAGTACTTTACAGCTCTTCTAGCTATTACAAGGACGGGGAGGAGGGCGTTACCACAGCGGCAGCCACCTCGCGCCTGAACTCTATAAATGATCTTACTTCTTCTAGTATTATGGGACCTGGCGCGCATTTCATCAGTGCTATCAGCCATTGATACCTAAATCATCATGTTAACATTCAAAGGGAAGAAGTAATAACTACAATTATAATAACTAAATGATATCTATGTCCCAAGAATTAGTGTAAGTTGAAGCCTTTGCAGAGTTCACACAGCAACCATAAAAGGAAGATAGGCTACAAACTGGGAGTATGCATGGATTATCATCATGCTCCGCAGTGCAAAACTGATTTCGTTTATACCCAACATACAAATAAAATAACTTAGTCTCAGTGGTCTGAAGGGTTGCATTACACAAGTTGTGACATAAACATCCTCAGAAAGAATGAGCCTCAAGTGACTTTGCAATCTCACTAGGGGGTTATCATCATCCATCAGAGTACATAAAACCAGACTCGTTTATACACAACTTAGCTAAAATAAAATAACATTAGTGGGTTAAACTTATGCAAGTTAGCGGCCAATACTGGAAGAGGGCATTCTAAGTAGCTTTCTTGATATCCACTGGTGTTATCATCATGCTCGAGTACATAAAACCAGACTCGTTTATACACAGCAACATACAAATAAAATAACTTATTAAGTAATTAGGTTTTGAAACCTGAGGATTAAACTGACGAAACATCCCCCTAAAAGAAGAGAGGGCTAGGCTACAAATGTGGCTTTTCTTGAATGCTCCTCAGGAAGTATTATCATCATACTCTTTGAATCAGTCAATATAAACAAACTTCTGCGCAATTCATTCCAAACTTAAAACTACCTTAAAATGAAACTAAAGTTCAAATCTATCGATAATCATTTATGAACATATAAGCGAATTTGGGTTACCGCGGATGTATAGCTGCTTCTTTCTGTTTGAACTTGCGAGGATCCTCAGCTGCGACACCAAAGATACCGAACAACGTGTGACTGGTGAGTTCATTGACGCCATGAAAAATCTTGGATAATAGTAAAACATAACAACAACAAATATAATCGCTTCCGTTTCCTGATCAGGCAACAATATAAAAACTAGATAAGTCATCTATTACTGCTTTTGGAATCTAGAAGTATGTTTTTTCTCTTTCTGTAAAATGGTCTTCTTTGTAAAAAGCGATTGACTTTCATAGGAAAGAGAGAGTGCTCTAATATCTGCTCATTCAAATGTGGTGCTTTCACCTTTAATTAAACTTCACTATGCTTCTACAGGACAAAACTTACTATGTCTAACGGTATGCATCTTTACACGAGAAAGTTAGTGGATCAAAAACTTGAGCATCCCAAAGTATGATATTTACAAACATGGTATCTCAACAATACAGTCTAACATTATGATATTCACCATAAAACAAAGTCAAGTCTCGGACTAGGTTAAAGTATGGTAGTTGAGTATCGGACATCCTTTGAATATCAAGCGAAGATTGAAGACTAATATCAAGTCATTTGGAGAACTTCATCAATAAGGAGGTATGTGAATACTGAACCGTTTTATTTACTCACAAGTATTACCATTCTATCTTTATGAGACTATGTCGTATGACTTATAGTAGATATTGCAAGAAAATTTTAGAGTCAACTTTGTCTTGTTAAACATCTCGAAATATGATTCAAGCAATAATTGTTCATATACTTGACAAACTTAGTTAAGAACAATTTACTGGTTCATGAACTATTTTTTTGTTCAAGTTAATTATTCAAAAACTGCCCAAGCAATGGTGTTCATCATCTATGGCAATTGGGAAAGTTTCAAATTCGATTAAAGAGAGTTTTCAGAACTATTGAAATTCAGGATGCATACCCAGTACAATACCCCTTAGTTCGAGTTCGTGAAGGATGAGGAATCGCCTACCTAGTACACATACCTCAAAGGGCATGAGTTAAGTGAATTGCTTTAAGGTACGCATACTCGGCACGCGTACCTTGAACATGCGAATTCACGGGGCGGGTTCTAGGTACGCGTGCCCTTTTGTTGAAACCTTTGCTCGGTCGAATTTCATAGCGTTGCTATCTAAAAAGCTTGTTTGTCAAGTTTAGTTGCCAAAACTATAAGTCTTGATGTCTAGTCTACTTATAACTAAGTCTCGGATTAGGATGGAAAGTGTAGTTGAGCTTAGACTTCACGGCGTTCATCTGTGAAGACGAATAACTACTAGGGAGCTTGTGGAACTTCATCGACAAAGGTATGTAGAGACTTGAACTCATCTATCACTCAAAAGTCTATCTACTCTATCTCATATTTGAGACAAAGTCGTATAGTTGTATAGACTTCTATGATACACATTTGATATTTCGAGATGAGTTTAACTCAACTCTACATATTTCTCGAAATATGTGTTGGTAAGCTTTCGCTTTAACCAAGTTCATCTTATATCCTTGCCGAAAGTCAAAAGATGATCATGTGAAAATGCTACAGTAACATCTTGCATGATTTTGTGAGGCAGGTCATTAATTTGATGTAGACTCGGAATGTTTCGTATTGATCATTCGATCACTTGAAAATTGCTTTGAATCTAATAGTTTGTGTGGGACACTATTCCGTCTTGAGAATGTTTCAATGGTTGAAATGAGAGTTTAGAACAATTGGATTTAAGCATAGTATGCGTACTGCATATATGTAATCCATGTCCGAGAATCATAGTATGCGTACATGTTGGTTTGTGAAAGTCTGGGATCCTAGTACACATTTCGGTACGTGTACTGGCGTAAGGTTTAGGTCTGGGAATTTCTACTGAGTTTGGAGGTATGCGTACAAGTTCGCATACTGGCGAACCCAAACTTAGTCCGGCCACTAAGGTATGCGTACATGTTTGCATACCTAAGCGGATAATGTTCTAAAATCGGTTTGTTCATGAACTAATCTACAATATAAAGCACAGTTTGTTTCTGAGTGGTGGCCAGGATTTATTCTGGGCAAAGATAAATCTACGGTCGTGGTTGTGCGAGACCACACCCATAACCCTACGTGCGCAGAGGCTAACTTTGCCTTTTTGAGTGGTGGTCGGGATTTATCCTTGGCAAAGATAAATCAAAATTTGTGATCCTCCGTGCCACACCCTACAAGTCGCACACGTGGTGTTCATTCCAATATTATGAATTAAAAATGATACTCAAGTCAAGATATTGAATTTTAAAAATTATAATGGGAGTTGAACTCATGACCTATTGTGTCATAAGAGTGGCCTCTAACCATTGTTCCACCTTGGTTGGAATTGATAAAAAAAGATAAATCAACAGTGGTTATTTGTTCAACTTAAATATTAATTAGTATAAGTATTTTATTAATTAGTATAAGTGATTTGTCTAGAGAGAAGATAAATGCATGGTTATGGTTTGTTCAACTTAAATATTAATTAGTATAAGTGTTTTATTAATTTAGGAAACATTAATTTCTCATGATAAATGATTTATTAATTTTACATCATAAATATCCCTTAATTAATATTAATACATATCTCCATCAATAAGTAATAATTTTGACAAAAATTATTTCAATAGATATTAGTGGTGGTGGTGGTGGTAGAGGAAGAAGTAAGTGGTGGAAGCGGTGGAATGTGTTACAAAGTGGTGGAGGCGGTAACATTAGTTTTGGTGGAAGAAATAGTGGTATTTGGATGGTTTTAATGGCGGTGGTATTAGTTTTTTCTTTTGAATCAAAAATAATAAAAAATTTTACATGATGGGTAACATTGTATTGTGAAAAGTATAGTTGGTTGTTTTGACACGATCAAAAAAGGCGGATAAAAAGTATTTTTTGGGATGATACCAAATCATATAAGACAAAATGGTTGTTTTTGGTGCCACTGCTATCTTTGGTAACCGTTCGTACGCATGATTTTCAGTATTAACAAAAAACATATAGTTGAATAAATTAATTGACGACCTAAGTTTGTTAAATTTAAACTTTATACATGACGTGTGGGATTAAAAGTTATAAGTGCACCCAATATTCTACGAGGGATGGAAAATGGTGGTGGTGGAGAAAGAAGTAATATCGGTGGTTTGTGGTGCTTTGGTAGGTTTTGATGAGTAGTAATTGACTATGTTAATTATGTCTTTGCTACAAAAGGATAACACTATAAATTAGAAATGTGGTTGATCGCCTTAATGCTAATATAAACTCGGTTAAAATACATGAAAATTAAGAAGAAGAAAAAAACATTTGGATGTCACGTTATATAATAAATAACACTAAAAACTACATATTTAGTATCAAGGTTTCTCCGTCCAATAGATAAATCTAAGGTTGTATTGAGATCCCGTAAGCATAGGGCGAGTTGGTCTTGGATTTACGAATGATAATGAATATAATGAAACGCTCCCTCTCGGTTTGTCCAATGAAAACAGAAACCTTCTAAAAAAAATAATCAATCGAACAACACTTAGATGGAACGCATCACCACCGGTGTAAACTTCTCGGATTGCTACATATCAATGAAATTTCTACAAATTAATCTGGTGATTTCCTCCTACCGTTGCGGGGCATGCAATTAAATCTCTAATAGTGATTTTAAAAGGTATTTAATAATTATAAAATTCTCTTATAAGTATTGTTTATGCAAGTATTGATTTAACTTGGGTTCTTTTATATTTTTGTGTTAAGTTGATGACTTTTTAATTTGAATACATGTTTGGTTAACAAACTTTGATACATATAGGGTATTTTCTTTGTAGAACTGATGTTAGTCTCTCATTTTCCGTTATCACATTGTTTCGATCCGTATTTGTAGACATTATTTGACTAATATTGGGGTATTTGTTTAATCTCAAGGCCGATTAAACCCAATGTGTGTTGTATACATTGAAGGCGAGTGTCGGCTCTACCTTGAAACTAATAATTTTTCTTCGGAAGGTTAGTTGAATTTATGTAGATACAAATATCAATATGACTATGCTCTTTAAAACTCCAAATTACTTGAGTAACACTAGATGTGAGAACGTCATTCATGCTACTTATAGCATAGTTGGTGTGAAATCTTTTTATCACGAATTTCTTCAATATTATGTTATCAATATGATTGAAAGAATCTTACACATGTTTTGATTTACTATTATAAGTTTATTTTTTCAACTCACATGTGTATATCTCGGCCTTCCAATAGCCAAGGGTTCTTCATTTTTATAACTCTCACATTTTGCAAAAAATAAATAAATAGTGTTTATCTATAGTAGGGAAAATATTATGGGTTTTGCTTCCTCCTTAGAGCCTTAGTTATCAATAATTTCGGAACAAAAGTATTCATAAACATCATGGAGTTGGATTGGCGGTTTAGGTATATGTCTTTGTTAGATGAAATATTCTTTTTGAAGTTTGAAATTATGGTATGATGGAACAATAAAATTTTATTTCTTGTATTTTTATTTTATTTTCATGTTGGCACAACATTATTACTAAAATCCAGATAATAAATTGGAATAACATGCTTAAGTAAAAAAATAAAAAGATCCCAGTAACCCATTTTGTTTTCCCAAAACCTATTTGAATATCAAAATAATTACTCACGAATAAAATGAAGCAAGAAAAATGTGAACAATATCGTATTAGAGACGAGAACATCCCGTGCCGTTACGGCACCTGTTAAGATCTAATACATTTATATAATAAGGAATGCAATCTTTTTGCAAACCGTGGCTATAATGTTCATGACTTGATTCGAGTAAATCAAAATCGATTTTGCTTCAATTGTGTCTTGTATACTTCTATGAGAATATAAACAATTGAACAACTCTAGAACTAGTTTCATTTGAGTCATTTGAACTAGTTATGGTTAAGATGAATGAGGTTGATATGAAAGTGTTCATATGGCTAACTTCGGTTAACTATTGTTGAGCCAACAAGGTGTACACATTTAGGTACGGTTACTCATATCTAAATGAATGTACATTATTTTAGTTCTTTGTTTTTCTTTTCTCTTCCTTTTCTTGTGGGAGGTGAGGCCTAGTCTCCCTCTTTTTTTTTTTTTTTTTTTTTTTTTTCTGATTCTTAATAAAATTTACTACCCAGTGTGCCTTTGCCATGGGTAGTTTCTCTAAAAAAAAAAATAATAATTAAAAAAAAAAATTACAAAAAAAATGTACATTTCATTTGTGTATAACAAGCTAAGTTCGATCTAACGGTTGAAAGATATTAGTTTGAGTCTAATCGGGTTTTCATCTAATGGTGAATATTGAATGCTTTGTTACCAAGGTAACATTGATTTCAAACCATGATTTGGAGACTATATGAAGGAGAACTCTAGCAACTGGGAAACCTAATCCCCACACCTCATGTGATACTAGTTGCGAATAGAGTCGATTCTCCTTTAACCTTAGGTTTTTCATGAAACCACATGAGGTTAACGACTTGAAGACTTCATTGTGATTGTGAAGCCAAACCCAACTATTTTCTCTATAGTTATGTGATCTGATCTTGTTGTTTTCTATCGTGATTGAGTACTATCTTCTCTAAGATTGGCTCGAGATTTATTCTCTAATAGGCAAGATAAAAAGTAGTCACAAACATCTTTGTCTCATCGTTTGTGATTTCAAAATATCTTGTTTCGCTACTGTTTGAGGGTGAAAATAGTTTCTGCTGATTTTGGTAATTTCGGGTGTGCGAGTGAGGAACAAATTTAAACCCTAAACAATGTCTTGCAGGGAGTACTTTAGATTCGAGAGATCAATCGCAAAAGTCCGGCCTAAACCAGAAATGGCCGTTCCGGACTTGCTTCGGTCACAAAGTGAAGGAGAATGGGTTGGTTTTGGGGAGGAAGCAAGGGAAGTGATGAGACCAGAATAGTTGATTCTGGAAGAGTAGTTGTGTTACTGTGACTTGTATCAAAAAAGTGGGAAGGCTAACAAATGGTAAGCTAGCCAGTATTTTCTGAGTGTTGTATATTCCCGAATGAACCTATCGTTCGGTGGAAATAGGTAAGACCTATTTATACAAGTCGAAGTGAAACGTACTCCGGTCTCATTAAGGAATGGAAAAATGGGTGAATAATGGGAGGAGGTGGTAACGTTAACGCATGGAATTGATGTTTCATAAAACCGTTAACGCATGGAATTGATGTTCCATAAAAATAACGTTTTACCATTAACTCCCTGTATTTACTAACCGCCTCATCCTTATGACACTTCCTTATGAAGCGGGTGTAGTGTATGCAGCCGCGCTGTAAACCGCCAAACCAATACCCAAAGAGGATCCCCCAGTTTGTGATATGTGTTGATGTCTCGAATGTTTTTGTGGAAAACACGTAGCATGTTGTTGTTGCTGGCAAGTCGCACTGGGGAGACTTGCTAGCGTGGTGACCTTCGACGGTCGAGATTTTGCATCTCAAGAGGAAAGATAGCCGTTGATCGTTGCACGCTTTCGTTTTGGTAGCAGCGTAGGGAAGGCTGTTGGCATGGAATGGTTTGGCGTGGCCAAACTTAGGTTTTCGGGCCAAAGGTTACCGTGCGTCATCTGGTAACCTTGGATGCCTAGGATTTGCTCCTGGGATTGAAGGGGGACCGTGGATCGTCGCACGCCTTCGTTTTGGTAGCCGCGTAGGGAAGGCTAGCATGGTGGCACGGCTAGGTTGGCATGCCGTTGGCATGGCATGGTTTGCGTGGCCAAACTTAGGTTTTCGGGCCAAAGGTTACCATGCGTCGTTAGTTGGTAACCTTGGATGGCTAAGATTTGCTCTGGGATTGAAGGGGGACCGTTGATCGTCGCACGCCCCGTTTTTGGTAGCCACGTAGGGAAGGCCGGCATGGTGGCGCGGCTAGGTTGGCATGGCATGGTTTGGCGTGGCCAAACTTAGGTTTCGGGCCAAAGGTTACCATGCGTCGTCCGGTAACCTTGGATGGCTAGGATTTGCTCCACAGGATTGAAGGGGACCGTTGATCGTCGCACGTCTTCTTTTTGGTAGTCGCGTAGGGAAGGCCGGACATGGTGGCGCGGCTAGGTGTGTTTTGCATGTGGGGCCAAGGGCTTAGCATGCCGTTGTATGGCGCGGCTAGCACGGCTAGGGCCAAGGCAAGGTGCGGTTTGGCTTGGCATGTGGGGCCAAAGGTTTAGTGTGAACGGTTTGGTTTGGCATGACGGGGCCAAAGTTGGCATTGGCATGCCAGCATGGCTAGGGCCAAGGTGCGGTTTGTCTTGGCATGTGGGGCCAATGGTTTGGCGTGAATGGTTTGGCTTGGCATGGCGGGGCCAAGGGCTTGGCATGCCATGGGCGCATGGTGCGGCTAGCATGGCTAGGGCCAAGGCAAGGTGCGGTTTGGCCTGGCATGTGGGGGCCAAGGGTTTGGCATGCCATGGGCACATGGCGCGGCTAACATGACTAGGGCCAAGGCAAGGTACGGTTTGGCTTGGCATGTGGGGCCAAGGGTTTGGCATGCCGTTGGCACTTGGCGCGGCTAGCATGGCTAGGGCCAAGGCAAGGTGCGGTTTGGCTTGGCATGTAGGGCAAAGGGTTTGGTAGGTGCGGTTGGCATGGTGGGTGTGGCTGGCACGGTTTGTCATTGGCACAAGAGTGCGGCTAGCATGGTTAGAATGCCTTGGCGCGGTGGGTGTGGTTGGCACGGTTTGCCATTGGCACAAGGGTGCGGCTAGCATGGTTTGGCATGCCTTGGCGCGGTGGGTGTGGTGGGACGGTTTGCCGTTGGCACAAGTGTGCGGCTAGCATGGTTGGCATGCCTTGGCGCGGTGGGTGTGGCTGGCACGGTTTGCCATTGGCACAAGGGTGCGGTTAGCATGGTTGGCATGCCTTGGCGCGGTGGGTGTGGCTGGCACGGTTTGCCGTTGGTTCAAGGGTGCGGCTAGCATGGTTGGCATGCCTTGGCGTGGTGGGTATGGCTGGCACGGTTTGACATTGGCACAAGGGTGCGGCTAGCATGGTTGGCATGCCTTGGCGCGGTGGGTGTGGCTGGCACGGTTTGCCGTTGGCACAAGGGTGCGGCTAGCATGGTTGGCATGCCTCGGCACGGTGGGTGTGGCTGACACGGTTTTCCATTGGCACAAGGGTGCGGCTAGCATGGTTGGCATGCCTTGGCGCGGTGGGTGTGGTTGGCACGGTTTTCCATTGGCACAAGGGTGCGGCTAGCATGGTTGGCATGCCTTGGCGCGGTGGGTGTGGCTGGCACGGTTTGCCGTTGGCTCAAGGGTGCGGCTAGCATGGTTGGCATGCCTTGGCGCGGTGGGTATGGCTGGCACGGTTTGCCATTGGTACAAGGGTGCGGCTAGCATGGGTGGCATGCCTTGGCGCGGTGGGTGTGGCTGGGACGGTTTTCCGTTGGCACAAGAGTGCGGCTAGCATGGTTGGCATGCCTTGGCGCGGTGGGTGTGGCTGGCACGGTTTGCCATTGGCACAAAGGGTGCGGCTAGCATGGTTGGCATGCCTTGGCGCGGTGGGTGTGGGCTGGCACGGTTTCCGTTGGCTCAAGGGGTGCGGCTAGCATGGTTGGCATGCCTTGGCGCGGTGGGTATGGCTGGCACGGTTTGCCATTGGCACAAGGGTGCGGCTAGCATGGTTGGCATGCCTTGGCGCGGTGGGTGTGGCTGGCAAGGTTTCCATTGGCACAAGGGTGCGGCTAGCATGGTTGGCATGCCTCGGCGCGGTGGGTGTGGCTGGCACGGTTTTCCATTGGCACAAGGGTGCGACTAGCATGGTCGGCATGCCTTGGTGCGACGGGTGTGGCTGGCACGGTTTGCCGTTGGCACAAGGGTGCGGCTAGCATGGTTGGCATGCCTTGGCGCGGTGGGTGTGTCTGGCACGGTTTGCCATTAGCACAAGGGTGCGGCTAGCATGGTTGGCATGCCTTGGCGTGGTGGGTGTGGCTAGCACGGTTTGCCGTTGGCACAAGGGTGCGGCTAGCATGGTTGGCATGCCTCGGCGCGGTGGGTGTGGCTGACACGATTTGCCGTTGGCACAAGGGTGCGGCTAGCATGGTTGGCATGCTTTGGCGTGGTAGGATGTGGCTGGCATGATGATCCATTGGCACGTGCGGTGTGAGAATTAGGGTTTTGGTTTGTCGAAACCTAATTAGTATTATAAAAAAAGGTACCATGGTAATTATCTCTCATGAGACAAATTAAAGGGTTCAATAAATGTGCTTGGTTTGGACATTATTACTCATGTTACGTGACGTCTTTGTCGACTAGGGTTTTACGATTTTACCCCTAAGTTAAAAAACCACCATCAACATTAAGTCCCCTGTAGCTCGGAGCGGGTGCCTTGTTGCGAGGTAAGCATATGATGGTGACAGGACGAGGCGAGAACCAAAACGTAGGACATGCAAGACGGTCGGGGAGAGTCCGACTAACCTTTTCGAGAGGTGAAGAGAGTTTTTGCTTCCGTGTTGGCGGCCTTGCATAAATTGTGTTGGGGATGCGGACCGTGGTGTGGTGAGTCGAAAATTCTTTGGTTTGGTCTTGTCGTACATCACCTTGGTTTTGCGGTTGGAAGCATCATGGCGCTGACTTGGAGAATTTGTTGGTGCTTGGCGTGGCAAGTCACGGCGCGGACGTGCGGCTTGGAGAGGCAAAGCGCGTGCAAACGGTTTCTAGAGGCAAAGCATAGCGGACGACTCGACACGTGGGGCCAAGGGGTGACGCGGTCTTGGGAAGGCAAGCATGGTGGATGGCTTGGCGTGTGGGGGCCAAGGCATGGCGTGGACGTTTTTGGCGTGGTAATTGGTCTTTGCGGGACCTGTTTCCTCTTTTCCTTATTTGGCTCAAATGGGAAATCCTTTCCTTGTTCAAACTCCCATGCACCACGCATATAAAAGGAGGGCCTACTTCTCCTTTTGTTTCACGCCTACTTATTTATCCCAGCCGTTTGGTAGTAATAAAGCAAGGCGAACAGGCGAATCCCAGGTATGCCTTCCAATACTTCTTCTTTAACTTGCTTTCTCCTTTTTTTGTGTTGGTGTAAACCCTAGCTGTAGGCGTACTTTTTCATGAACTTGTAGAAATATTATTGGCGTGAACACTAGCTGTAGGTATGCTTTGCTTGAACTTGTAATAAAATTTAGGCGCGAATCTTTGTAGTGATGTTAGCCGCCTCGATTATTGTGCGAAGTAGATGTGCACGAGGATTGTCATTCCCTTCCCATGAAAGAACTAGCTTTTAGGGTTTCCTCCTCTTTACGGTGTGTCCGTGTGTATGATTTCCTTTGGGGGCGCGCCTATTCGGCTGGGCGCGAGTTTCCGGATGCATGAAGTGGTGATGCAGAGTCTGTCAGTCCCATTTCTTCGTATATGCACAAAATGACTTTGAAACCAATTGGTTTGCGTCCAGGATGGCTCTCTTGTGTCTAATAAAATATTTCCATGCGCTTTATGTAATAATCTCTGCTCGTATTGTTCCATTGTAGTTATCTCGGCGGTGAAAACATCGTAAGAGAATTTTCATTAGGATGTCAACAATTTACGTAAATACCGGAAGGATGTGGGTAATTCAAGCCAAGCATAGATGATGAGTTCTTCACAACATCCGCTATAATTAGAAAAAATCATCCCAAGTATGTGTCGATCCTCATTTGGTTCGGAAAGTGAAGGAAAGGCCCGGTCGGTTCGTCAAGGTAGTGTAATAAGGTTTTGTATTCGAGAGAAAAGAGTACCATGCTTCTACCATTGACTTTAAGACCGGTGTAAGCCCGTTGCGTCCCTTTGAGAAATGGATGCGATTCATGTTGAGCCGGGGAATGTGTAAAGGCCGGCTTGACCAAGGCCACGGAGTTATTGATCTTTGTCGCGGCTTGCGGATTCTTCAAATTAGGAAAGATATTCCGAGGCTTGGTTACTTTTATTTCCGGATGGTGTCCAGGACACTCATACGGCTATATGCGGTGGGATGAAATGACCATCTCCTTAGAGAGCGTGGCTGTATTTTGAACCTTCCGTAATTGGAAACCTTGATGTTAGGTTGTCTATGGATGAACAAGAAATGCATGCCATACAGTTGCGAAATCAAAAGGATTCGTTCGGAAAGGAAAGAGACTAAGTTCTTTTATGGTGGTGGGTGTCTCAGTGGTTTCCTGATGAGTTGGAGTTGAATCAGAATAATAGTACGCTTTATGCCGCGACGTTCTTGGCTCTTTGGTTATCCAGAGATATTTTTGGTGACGGCTCCGGTAAGAAGGAGATAAGGCAGGAACTTATCAAGTTTGCTATAAAACTGGCAAAAGGCGTCGTTCTCCCTATTGGCGGTTTGTTTCTTGGTTCTCTGTACGCACACTTGGATCATACGGTCTCGGATATGTGTGCTTCAAACGGCTATATGAAAGTGGATTCGTACATTCATTCCGCCTTTCTTTAGGCGTGGCTGTGGGAGCACTTCGAGAAGTACGCCCCAAAACCGTTGGTTGTACTTCCCGAGTCTTGGGGTGGCTCCAGGATCTGTCTTTGGTCGAATAGGCGTCAAAGATTGGCTTGAACCTGGTTGGATTTCTTGACAACTCGTACACGGTTAATTTTCGTCCATGGGCTCCGGTGCATGCGTCTATAACTCAGATCAGTACCTTTGCTCCTGTTCCGAACATGTCTTTGTCTTCTGATTAAGAGAATCTGAGTTTTGGAGAGATGGTGTTCATGCGAAGCTGCTCGCTCGATCATGTACCGTCTTTCTTTCGAGGATCTTAGAAAGCGATCTCTTACAACATTGATAGGGCCGCTCGGCATATGGGTTTTGACCAAGGGGTCCCACTCGTTCGTCAGCCGGTTGTTCGAAATCCCGTTGTCTCTGTTCTCGATGCTAGTGCTCTTGCGTCGGGTCAAAGTCTCCTTTTCTCGCTTACGGAACGAAATCCATCAACAACCTCCAAATATAACATATTTTGGCAGGATGAGTTTCTTGCTATCCATGGATTCGTGAATGATGTGGTAGAAAATCGTCGCGGTAAGCCTTCTCCTGCGATTTTAGCGGAACATCCATTCTTTGAGGATCCCAAGCGAAAATCCGTTATCCCAAATGCGAGATAGTCCCCAAGTGAAGGAGCGAAGATCTAAAAGCCGTCTTTGGTGGTTTTCGATCGGATCCGATGGCTCTCCCGAGCTTTTAGCTCTTCCAATATGCGAGTACGTATAATTTTTTCCTAATTCTTTGTCGGATTGCGTATATCTTTGTCTCATTTACGAGTGTCTGTTCTTGTGCCTTGCCTAGGGTCTTAGCAGGCGTGAACGCCTTCACTAAACTTGCACGTAGTGAAAAGCTGGACCTCTTGAGACGGAAACGGCGATCTTGAGCCTACCCATGGAGAAGGGGAATCCGAGAAGGATGAAAGCTCAGAGTCCAGAGATGGCGAGAGTAGTTCTTCCGATAGCAGTGCTGAATCTTCCTCTAGTCGGTCTAAAAGTGAATCAGTGAGTCTTCTCCATGCTCTTCTTCTTCCTTCTTCCTCTCATTTTTTAAAAAAAAAAAAAAAAGTGTCTAAGCCATGATATCACATAGCGAAGCCGGTTCTAAAGACGAACTTGAGATGGAAACTGGTGAAGACACGGCTTTGTCTCCAGCCGTGTTAGCCAAGCCTGGTGGCTTTGAAACAAAGGCCGATCAAGATGGAAGCGTTGTTATGACTCAGACAGCGAAGATTGCTCACGTGAATGTTGGCAAAATTATTGTTAGGAATCCTTCGCCAGTTACTGATGCAGTCGTAGGCGCCACCTTTGTTCCTCCATACCTGGTTCCTTATCCGGATCACGTGTTGATTGGGGGATTTAGCGTGCCAGCTAAACATGAGGCGTTATATACCAAGATATGGGAAAGCTACGATCATATTGCCACGACCAAGAAAATTACTAGCCAATACGCGCTGGTCAAGCATGTGGAGGAAGCTTTGTCTTCGATTGACGACATGTGCAACGTGACTGGTCATAGGGTTTCTGAGGACGTAATCTCGAGCTAGAGGTTCCACCGTGATATGTGCATAAAGTTCGAGTTCAATGCTCATTGGTTCGTCGACGGTTTCTCCGAGGTTGAAAAGTTCTTGGCCTAAACGATCGAAGGTCCTTCGGAGACATGGTGAAGAAGCGAGAAGCGGAATTCAAAAGATTGTGCGGGCAGTGAAGTTGAAAAGGGTGGCTCTCCAGAGCATGAGGGAGGCCTTTGCTAAGAGGAGCAAGCCGTTGTTGGAAAACTTTCCTTGAATACATTTCTGTCTTCTGAACTTTTTTTTTTGTTTGTTTGAAAGGCAAATGGAAGCGCCTGGTTTATGGTTTTGATTTTCTGGATTTTTTTTTTTGGAAATGATGTTGTCTTGGTTGAATGTTTTAGGAATGTTGATTGCATCTAGCAAAACCATGGAACCGTGTGTTTGGTAGATGACATGGGGTGGAGCATAACATGGATATTGTGTTTTTTATTCGTGAAAACTTGAAAAGGTAAACTACGCATCTTGTCTAGGTAGGACTTACTTGGTTTTTTAGGTCTCCTGATGAAAAAAAACCTTAGGGTGTAAGGCCCTAGGTTTTATGGGAAGCACCGTCGGGATTGTGGAAAGTCCCTAGTCGTTACTGAGTTGCCTGATAACCGAGTCGTCGATTCTCGGGCGGATCATTTGCTTCTATCCTCTAAGAAGTCCCAGTCGTCCCTTGCCGTGTCATGGCTGATAGTCGGGTCGTCCCAGTAAGCCGAATCGTCGATCCTTGAATGGGTGCTTTGCTTTTATCATCTTGATGGCTGGGTGAAGCATGAGATCGATGGTCGAAAATTGACATTGTAATAGAAAGATCAACCTCCTTTGTGGTCCCCAATTGTTTGAGGGTGAAAATAGTTTCGATGATTTTGGTAATTTCGGGTGTGCGAGTGAGGAACAAATTTAAACCCTAAACAATGTCTTGCAAGGGAGTACTTTAGATTCGAGAGATCAATCTGTACAAGTCGGCCTAAACCAAGAAATGGCCATTCCGGACTTGCTTCGGTCACAAAGTGAAGGAGAATGGGTTGGTTTTGGGGAGGAAGCAAGGAAGTGATGAGACCGAGAATAGTTGATTCGGAAGAGTAGTTGTGCTACTTGTGACTTGTATCGAGAAAAGTGGGAAGGCTAACAAATGGTAAGATAAAAGTATTTTACGAGTGTTGTATATTCCGAATGAACCTTTCGTTCGGTGGAAATAGAGTAAGACCTATTTATACGATTCGAAGTGAAACGTACTCCGGTCTCATTAAGGAATTGAAAAATGGGTGAATCAATGGGAGGAGGTGGTAACGTTAACGCATGAAATTGATGTTCCATAAAACCGTTAACGCATGGAATTGATGTTCCATAAAAAGAACGTTTCACCATTAACTCCTGTATTTACTAACCGCCTCATCCTTATGACACTTCCTTATGACGGGCGTAATGTAAACTGCGCGCTGTAAACCGCCAAACCAATACCCAAAGAGGATCCCTAGTTTGTGATATGTGTTGATGTCTCGAATGTTTTTATGGAAAACATGTAGCATGTTGTTGTTTGCAGGAAAGTCGCCTTTAGGGAGACTTGCTAGCTTGGTGACCTTAGACGGTCGAGATTTTGCATCTCAAGAGGAAAGATAGTCGTTGATCGTTGCACGCTTTCGTTTTGGTAGCCGCATAGGGAAGGCCAGCATGGTGGCGCGGCTAGGTTGGCATGTTGTTGGCATGGCATGGTTTGGCGTGGCCAAACTTAGGTTTCGGGCCAAAGGTTACCATGCGTCGTCTGATAACCTTGGATGGCTAGGATTTGCTCCTGGGATTTAAGGGGGGCCGTGGATCGTCGCACGCCTTCGTTTTTAGTAGCCGCGTAGGGAAGGCCAGCATGGTGGCGCGGCTAGGTTGGCATGCCGTTGGCATGGCATGGTTTGGCATGGCCAAACTTAGGTTTCGGGCCAAAGGTTACCATGCGTCTTGCGGTAACCTTGGATGGCTAGGATTTGCTCTGGGATTGAAGGGGACCGTTGATCGTCGCACGCCTTCGTTTTTGGTAGCCGCGTAGGGAAGGAAGGCGACTAGGTTGGCACGGTGGCATGGCGCCAAACTAGGTTGGCATGCGTTGGCATGGCATGGTTTGGCGTGGCCAAACTTAGGTTTCGGGCAAAAGGTTACCATCGTCGTCTGGTAACCTTGGATGGCTAGGATTTTCTCTGGGATTGAAGGGGACCACGCCTTCGTTTTTGATAGGGAAGGCCAGCACGGTGGCGCGACACATGCCGTTGGCATGGCATGGTTTTCGTTTTTGGTTACCAGCCGTAACCTTGGATGGCTAGGTTTTTCCACAGGATTGAAGGGGACCCGGCACCTTCCCGTTTTGGTGGCGCGGCTAGGTATGTTTGGCATATGGGGCCAAGGGCTTAGCATGCCGTTGGCACATGGCGCGGCTAGCACGGCTAGGGCCAAGGCAAGGTGCGGTTTGGCTTGGCATGTGGGGCCAAGGGTTTGGTGTGAACGGTTTAGCTTGGCATGGCGGGGCCAAGGGCTTGGCATGCCATGGGCGCATGGTGCGACTAGCATGGCTAGGGCCAAGGCAAGGTGCGGTTTGGCTTGGCATGTAGGGCCAAGGGTTTGGCGTGAATTGTTTGGCTTGGCATGGCGGGGCCAAGGGCTTGGCATGCCATGGGCGCATGGTGCGGCTAGCATGGCTAGGGCCAAGGCAAGGTGCGGTTTGGCTTGGCATGTGGGGCCAAGGGTTTGGCATGCCGTTGGCACATGGCGCGGCTAGCATGGCTAGGGCCAAGGCAAGGTTCGGTTTGGCTTGGCATGTGGGGCCAAAGGTTTGGCATGCCGTCGGCACATGGCGGGGCTAGCATGGCTAGGGCCAAGGCAAGGTGCGGTTTGGCTTCGCATGTGGGTCCAAGGGTTTGGTAGGTGCGGCTGTCATGGTTGGCATGCCTTGGCGTGGTGGGTGTGGCTAGAACGGTTTGCCATTGGCACAAGAGTGCGGCTAGCATGGTTGGCATGCCTTGGCGCGGTGGGTGTGGCTGGCATGGTTTTCCATCGGTACAAGGGTGCGGCTAGCATGGTTGGCATGCCTTGGAGAGGTAGGTGTGGCTGGCACAAGAGTGCGGCTAGCATGGTTGGCATGCCTTGGCGCGGTGGGTGTGGATGGCACGGTTTGCTATTGGCACAAGGGTGCGGCTAGCATGGTTGGCATGCCGTGGCGCGGTGGGTATGGCTGGCACGGTTTGCCGTTGGCACAAGGGTGCGGCTAGCATGGTTGGCATGCCTTGGCGAGGTGGGTGTGGCTGGCACAAGAGTGCGGCTAGCATGGTTGGCATGCCTTGGCGCGGTGGGTGTGGATGGCACGGTTTGCTATTGGCACAAGGGTGCGGCTAACATGGTTGGCATGCCTTGGCGCGGTGGGTATGGCTGGCACGGTTTGCCGCTGGCACAAGGGTGCGGCTAGCATGGTTGGCATGCCTTGGCACGGTGGGTGTGGCTGGCACGGTTTGCCATTGGCACAAGGGTGCGGCTGGCATGGTTGGCATGCCTTGGCGAGGTGGGTGTGGCTGGCACGGTTTGTCATTGGCAAAAGGGTGCAGATAACATGATTGGCATGCCTCGGCGCGGTGGGTGTGGCTGGCACGGTTTGCCGTAGGCACAAGGGTGCGGCTAGCATGGTTGGCATGCCTTTGCGCGTTGGGTGTGGCTGGCACGGTTTTCCATTGGCACAAGGGTGCGACTAGAATGGTTGGCACGCCTTGGCGCGGTGGGTGTGGCTGGCACGGTTTGCCGTTGGCACAAGGGTGCGGCTAGCATGGTTGGCATGCCTCGGCGCGTTGGGTGTGGCTGACACGGTTTGCCGTTGGCACAAGGGTGCGGCTAGCATGGTTGGCATGCCTCGGCGCGGTGGGTGTGGCCGGCTCGGTTTGCCATTGGCACAAGGGTGCAACTAGCATGGTTGGCATGCCTTGGCATGGTAGGATGTGGCTGGCATGATGACCCATTGGCACGTGCGGTGTGAGAATTAGGGTTTTGGTTTGTCGAAACCCTAATTAGTATTAAAAAAAAAGGTACCCAGTAATTATCATGAGACAAATTAAAGGGTTCAATAAATGTTCTTGGTTTGGACATTATTACTCAAGTTCTGTGACGTCACTGTATGACTAGGGTTTTACGATTTTACCCCTAAGTTAAAAACCTCCATCAAAAGCTACCATACGATTAAGATTATTGTGAGGTGATTGATATTTCTAGGTTGTTCTTCGGGAATATAAGTCTGGTATATCAATTGGTTCATGTTCACCTTGATTTATCAAAAGACGGAACAAAACTCATAGGTTTATCTGTGGTAGACAGATTTATCTATTCAATAGACTTTCTGTGTGAGACAGATTTGTTTATCAAGTCTTCGACTTTGGGTCGTAGCAACTCTTAGTTGTGGGTGAGATCATCTAAGGGAATCAAGTGCGTAGAATCCTGCTGGGGTTCAAAGACGTAAGGAGCGCAACTGTACCTTGATCAGTGTAAGATTGGTTAGGGCTCAACTACATTCCAGTCCGAAGTTAACTTAGAGTATGCTAGTGTCTGTAGCGGCTTAATACAATGTGGTGTTCAAATCTGGACTAGGTCCCAGGGTTTTTCTGTATTTTTGGTTTCCTCGTTAACAAAATTTCTGGTATCTGTGTTATTTCTTTCTGCATTATATTTTGTTATATAATAGAAATATCTCAGGTTGTGCGTAAGTTCAATCAATTAGATAATCCAACCTTTGGTTGTTGATATAAATTGATTGACACTTGAACATTGGTCTTTGGTACCATTCAAGTTATTTCTTATATACAATCGGGCTCGTAAATTCCTATTTGTTTGATTGCAAATTGAATTGAGAAATTGAGATACAACTCTTGGATATATTTTCATTGATTGAGTCCGATCTGTCTAGTTGATTCTCTTGGAATTATATTGGAGTTAGTCCATACAGATTGCTAAGCGAAATATTGGGTGTGGTTATTAGACCCCCGCTTTTTCAATTGGTATCAAAGCAGGCAAACACGTTACCTCATAAGTATGTGTTTGTAGCGATCGGACTCTATGGACAAAGGTGATATTTCTATAAACATACCATCAGTCTTCGATGGCTCAAATTACTCATGGTGGAAAATTGCTATGTGTGCCTTTCTTCAAGCGCGTGATTTTCAAACATGGGTATATGTTGTTAATGGCTATGATCCTCTAATTGTTATAGTAGACGGTGTATCTATTGCAAAGGATATTGATAGATATGAAACTAACGAGATTCTCGCTGCAAAGCAAAATTCTGACGTTTTAAATGCTATTATACATGCCATTACCCCATATCTTCAGCACCATGTGACTACGTGCACTCGGTCTAAAGATGCGTGGGATATCTTAGAAATTGTATTCGAAGGAAATTCCTCTAAGAAAGAAGCTAGGCTTCAAAACCTATGTTCTGAGTAGGAAAACCTTCGTATGGCTGATGAGGATTCATTTGATGAGTTTAATCACAAAGTATCTTAAATTGTTAATGCATCTTTTGCGTTGGGTAAGACCATTCTGAAAAGGACATTGTGATGAAAATTCTCAGATCGTTGCCAGCCAAATACGATTCTAAGAAGCATGCCATCGTTGAAGGAAATAACCTTAACACTCTTTCCAGAAACACCTTCGTTGGGAAGTTAAAGATCTTTGATCATGAGCATACATCCAAATATGGAAAGGATATTGCTTTCAAGGCACAAAAGAACACTAAATTACTTGATAAAAGTAAGAGTGTTGGCATCTCTGAAGATGATCCTTCTGAGGCTGATTCATTAGATGAAGATCTTGACCAGTCAGTCTCTCTGATCACAAGACAGTTTAGAGATCTTCTTTTGAAGAGAAGTAAACGGTTCACCGAGAGACAAACCTAAGTCATCGATTAAACCTCATAATCGTGTTCCTCCTAAAAATAGGGATTACGAGTGATGCGATGATGAGGATATGCCATAGTGCTTCAAGTGTAAAGGTTTTGGTCATTTTTCTAATGAGTGTCCAAATCGTAAGAAATACACTTTGAAACAAAGGTCTTCTTTGCAACTTTTGATAAAATGACTGATCACTACGATTCTAATGAAGATGAAAAATCAAGTGTTTCACTCCTCTATGAAAATATTGATTTTGATAATTGTAGCAATACGTACATCAACCTCGATATTCTTCCGGGAGATACTTCAACCACCTTGGAGGATAAAATGGATTTCTCCATGTCTACTGGAAATTCTTTTTCTAATGTTTCAGATTCTACCGTGTGTCTAGCAGATTGCACATCCATGGAGTCTGAATCATCCTTTCTATTGACATGTTCTTATTGTACTCTCAAGGGTCATGAACTCTCCAATTGTTTCAAGTACAAACATAAGATGAGATATGTCAATAAACTAGCAAACTGGAGAGCAAATCGATTAGCAAACAAGCTCAAATTTGTTGAGAAGTCGACTGAGGTATGTAATCTTATCTCCTCTCCAAAGAAGTTAATTTCCAAAGAAATGTCTAGACCTCTAGAGAAAAGAATACAGTCTAAACAGTATGTGAAACTACAGGGTTCTAAGAATTCCATTCAAGAAGGGTATGGTGGACAGATTATTGTTCACCCCAGCACAACTTAATTGTGTTGGTTGTGCGTATTGTCTCATGTGCCTGATTCAAAATAGACAAGGATTTGCACACCTCAGGCTTCAAGGAAAATAGAAAAAGATTTTTGTTATGTCTTTTTAATCTTGTTTTTACGTTTTTGGAATTCTTTCATCCTTTCATATCTAATTGATATTGAAAGGGCCTTCCCTGTTTGATTAATAAAAGAGGGTTAATATCGATAATTCTGCCTTCTTTAGGGTTGTGAGTTGTGCGTACATGAATCATTTTTAGTGTATAAAGGTTCTGTAACCCTACATTCCTTTTTCCTTCTCTGAAAAACTCTTTCTATCACAAGATTGCTTGTTGAGTCTGATTTGTGAATTCCTCCCACAATACCATACTTGTATGGAGAATCCAAGTGTTATGTCTTCTGATGGAAAAGATGTTAATATGATTGTTAAGCCATCAATCATGAAGGAAAATGTTAAATCTCCTGTTCAACCAACTTTGAAAAAAAAGAGAAGGAATGTGAGGAAACCAAGGGCTGTTCATTCAAATCATCAAGAAGTTTTCTGGTGTTCTTGAAGAGTTGATTGAAACAAGAAAGAAGATTCAACAAATAAAGGCTATTGTTTTGATAAGTGCATAATTCATATGATTTTAGTGTCCATTCCATACTTGTTTTAGTTATTATTCTTGCATGTATTCGTATTATTATTCTTGTTTTCTCTTATTTTCCTCTAATAGGTGAATCATCCAAAAAGGAGCTACAAAGTGCTGAAAATAGCCAGGAAGAGAAGTATTCCAAATATCCAAGTGCCAAAGTCCAAGAGAAGTGGAAGAAAAGCGACGAAAATGAGCAAAACGCTCAAAATCAAGAGAAGGGCCAAATACCAATCTTAACTCATTCAAATTAAGGATTTCTCATCACCATCTTGAAGAGAATTGAAAGATAAAAAGAATTCAAAAATAATGAGGTCATCCGAGTTCGGATGAAGAAGTTGTGGCCAAAACAAGCTTTTATTGAATACCGAAGACAGTAAAGTTCGCGGACGGGTTTCATACTTTAATTCCGAAAATTTATGTTGGAATTGAAGTTCGCGGACTGGGTTTGCGAACTTAGCAAGTGTAAAACGTGTATTACTACCTTGGAAAGCCTAAGGGCACGTTTGGATTCGTTACTTCGTTATTTCGGGTCGGGTTCTTGAACCAAACTAAATACTTGATGGCCAAGCAATGTAAACCTATAAAAGGTGTTAGGTCATGTAAAATCGGAGAATCTCATATTATACTTTTGTTCTTCATTAATATTTTAGGGTTTACCCCTTTAGGGGAAGCTGGGTAGTGTGTAATCATGAGAAACTAAATCCTTTGTTGATTAAGGATGAATTCAATGTTCTAAGCATGAAGCTTTATTAATAATACAAATCTATTGAGAGTTTTTATCATCATCGTTTGTCTTTACCATATCTAGGGTTTATGAGTGATTCTTAGATTGATTTGGGATGCATACTAGATTAGTCTATTGAATTTTCTATTGCTAGTGGAAGTTATGAGATAAGTAATCGTCAATTAACTCTCTACACAAGTAGAAATCACGAG
Source organism: Papaver armeniacum (assembly GCA_023531295.1). NCBI lineage: Eukaryota > Viridiplantae > Streptophyta > Magnoliopsida > Ranunculales > Papaveraceae > Papaver > Papaver armeniacum. The sequence continues at coordinate 28,746 of JAJJWW010006692.1, forward strand.
ACCTTACAGAGGGATTCTGTGGAGGAATCGTGTGTGAAGACAACACCAGCAAGTAAACCTTGATCTAAGAGTTTACCTAGTGGGATCAACCTAAATTCACAAAGCTTAAGGCGTTCGATTGAATTACACCTTGAGTGATCTACTACTTGGTGGTTCGTTGAATAGAATCTGGTAGTCAAGAACTTCCGTATCTAGTGATTAAAGGACTTTTGGGGATAACACTGATCTAGATGTTATTCTACGGTTGGTGATGAATGGTTCTTACGAACAATAGATAAGTATACTAATCCTGTTAACTGATGAGTGCCAATTATTGCATATTTATACACCTTTTTATTGGCATTTTACTCATCTTTTGCGCTTAGGAATCGAGATATTATCCCAAATTTCGTGTTTTCTTTGTTTTCAAGAATAAATATTTGTACTAATTAATTTTGTGTTTTTAGGTAATAAATAAAGTTCGGAGCCCGAGGAGCCAAAGAGCGAAGAATTGGAGTCGAGTATCTATGGAGCAGAAAGCCAAAGCCCGCGCGCGCAACAGTTGCAACCCAACAAGTAGCAACTCATCTACAAGACATGGGCTTGAGCTAGACCCGACCCGTGACCCGGATCCGAACCCATCCTCTCCAAGCCGTTGAGATCTCACTCATCCACATCCTACGGTCGCTCCGGCTCTTACACATCATCTTTTGATACTCCGCTCAACACCAAAACACCCCAACACTTCCTCAACCGTTCAGATCGCGTCCAGCTCCATCCGACGCTCGCTCCAACCTTCACATCATCTTCTCGCTGTACCCGCTCCACAGCAAAACCACCATCACCTATACCCCTCGACCAAACCCTAATCTCATCTTCACTTTCTCTTTCTTCCCCGACCAGACTCGGAGAAACCATCACTTCTCCTTCTCTCCTTCCCCGACCAAAAATGGCAGAGCCATCTCCTCCTTCGTTTCTCCCACCACCCGTACCAGCTTCGGCTCCCAACACCGACAACGCCACAGGTTATCTCTTCCGACACCCCTAATTCTACTTATCTCTCATATAGCTTCTCTTCCCAAGAGGCTTTGTTAGAGATAAAGGGGATTAGGGTTTACTCTTGCGAGCGGTGAGCCGAAGGAACGGAAAGGTTTGGGTACTCGTGTAATCAATAGTGTGAGCGATTTGAGTGATATAAATTGTTATTTGATTTGGGAGAGAGAGACAAAGCATGTTTTAGGGTTTTAATTTCGCAACTTTAATTTGAATTTCGTTTTTACTATTACATCATGTTCTAAACACTTAAGCTAGGGTGTAATGAAACCCTCTAATTTACATATGAAGCAAGTAAATTGTCAAGTTGTTCTTAATGTTTTTATTGCTTAGGAAAGTAGTGATTTAGTGAGCTGAACCTGCCTGTGATCACTGGTACTGTAATAAGACCAGTGATGCTAGGGGTAGTCAAGGTGAATTAGGTTATCTTCTATCCAACTAAGGTCTTCAAGGGAAGACAATAGAACAAGGTGAAAATTCACATTGCATTTAGTGCAAGATCAGAGGGTGGAGTTAAACACCCTAGTGCCACAACAACATTAGTTCCAACACCCTGTAGTCATCATTGCCTTAGTTTAGATTCAAACAACATCGACCTAGTCGTATCGACACACAACAACCCATTTGTGCTACATTATCATCTGAGAATCAATAGTGAGCGTTAGATTAGCTTAACAAAGACACACCACTTCCTTGTGGGATCGACACGTGCTTGCCACGCCTCCAATAGGCCTGTGCACTTGCAGTAAGACGTAGGAAAAGCTTCTTTGAGCTCCTACCAAGTTTTTGGCGCCGTTGCCGGGGATTTGGTAGTGTGCCTTGTTGATCTTTAACTTGCTTTAACTGATTTTCAATCTCTGACCATTGTATATATGCTTTACAACTATGTGCACACCTTCAAACATTTGCACCGATTTGTTTTAACTTAGCTTAATCCTTGATTTTTTCCTTGCCTTTGCATCCGTTAAGACTAGTGTTCATTTGTACTTGTTTTAGCTCATCATCTCTTGTTCCTCTCTTAGTCATTGTTGTGCATATGCGGTAGCCGAGGTTGAGAGCTTGCAACCGACCTACTCAATTTCATTTAAGCTTCCAAGTTTCATTTCATTTCAGTCAAAAGCTCGAGCTTCATCATTTGTAGCATTAGTACTGTGTGTTGCTTTAACTGTGAGGTTTTGAGAACTGAGATTTTTGTGTTGAGCTAGCAGGTACTCTTGGAGCAAACTGAGCAGACTCAAGATAAGCAAATGAGCAGCAAAACCAGGGTGGAGTGCCTAAACCCGCATTGCAGACCGGGTGGTATTATTCTCCAAACCCTACTTCTACCCCGTGTGTATGCATGAACTAGTGCTAGACCTTTAATCTTGTGAGCCATCCGCCACTCGCAAGCCCCGTAGTCTGCAGCTTTGAACTTAGCCTGTATTGCCTTGTGTGTTCCGTAATAAACCCCGAACTCGAGTTTGACATCAACTCGAGTGTTGGTATCTGAGTGAGTTGATGCAACAAACTCAGGTGAGCCAGCTAACCCTTGGAAAACCAAGTGTGGCCAGACCATGACACCCTATAGCTGTGAGGCTTGAACTGGAATAGCCTAGTTGGCTGAAACCTTACTTGAGACCTTGTGATTGGTTCCCATTTGCCAAGATTGTGATCAACCCTGAGCTCTGGTGGCTTCGCCCAGGTGATGCCACAAACTCAACTGAGCTAGTTGACTGCAAGCCTTACCTGTGCCAGGCCTTGAATCTGTGAGACTCTGATGAGTTTGTCACCCATTTGCTAAGTTGTGCTCCTGTGCATTAGCTGATTAACTTGTAATTGTTGTGAAGTTGGATATATTTCTAATATCTTGAAAATCTATGTGTGATCTTGTATGGTGTGATTGAGCTTTGAGTAGCAGAAGAAGAGATAGCATTTAGGTTGTTTTTCAAACACACAACCCTGCACAATGCTGCACCTTTGAGTGGGCACATCCAATAACCGGTGCACATCACAAAAATTTTGCTTCACCTGTGTGCTGTGTATTTTTCTGAGTTTGATCTCCCCTTGCATACCCCGAGAAATGCACTAGCTCCGTGTCCGTGTGCGATCACTAATCGAGTGTTGTGACCACCTCTGCGGCCCGGCAACCGCCAAGCTTCGACCATCTTCACTGGGCTGTTTACACAACCCATGGCTGCTTAAGCTTAAACCCATTTGTGGGCTTTGCATTCCACTGCAATTCTCAGCCCACAAATCTGGGCTGTAACCCTGCCAAAATCAAAAACCCAACTACTGGGCTCAACCCACTTCTGGGCTGTGTCATATCAACCCACTTCTGGGCTTTGCAGCACCTGGTCTGTACAAAGCCAATCTCAAACCCACATAACCAAACTGAAACCCATCTATTCAGTTGGGCTTCATAACTTCAAAAAGCCATCTTTTGGGCTTGAGTCTTGTGTTAGTGGGTTATTTTTGAGTTTTTGTTTTTCTGTGTTGAACTTGATTGTGTGTTAACATGTTAGAGGCGCGTGCTAGGCTATGATTGTGTCTTTTAGAGACCAAACAAATCGATTAGTAAGAATCCGCCCGGACGAAATCGTAAGCATACCCAGTTCTTCAACAGAAAGCCCAATTCCATCAGAAAGCCCATCCGAATCAGAAACCATGGGTGATGAACAAAACCAACCCCGTAGTCTCAAGGACTACATGTACCCAACTAGGGCAAGCCAGCCCTCTTGCATCATTCGGAGTGATGCTTGTCGGTTTGAATCGAAAGCAAGCACCATTCATATGCTACCCGTGTTTAGAGGGGTCAATGCTGAGAACCCCTACCATCACGTGAGAGACTTTGAGGACATTTGTGGGACTCTGCGTTTTAACCAAATGACAGAGGAGTCCCTCAAATTGAGATTGTTTCCTTTTTCTCTGAAAGACAAAGCCAAGTCTTGGCTTCATGCCCTACAACCCAGATCCATTAGAACACGGGATGACCTCACAAAAGAGTTTTTCAAAAGTTTTTCCCAAACCATAAGACGCGACAATTCGCCAAAGTCTAAATGGTTTTGTGCAATTAGAAGACGAAACTCTAGCAAAATACTTGGAGAGATTCAATGAATTATTACTCCAATGTCCCCACCATGGTTTTGAAAAATGGAGACTCGTCCAAATCTTGTATGAGGGTCTAGATGTTAGAACCCGAACCACGGTCGAGTCAATGTGCAATGGTGCATTTATTGACAAGAGTGCTGATGACGCTTGGACTTTTCTTAATCGAAGTCGCTGAAAAGACTCAACAATGGGAGTCCATCCGAGAACCGAAACGGACTACCCCTACCAAAATGTTCATAGAATCGAGTCCGACTTTGAGGGAAATGCAAAAATGGCTTCTTTGGCCCGGAGAATAGAAGTGCTTGAGTTGGAAAAGAATGTAAAATCAAATGCCCCTACTCTCCGTGACCAAATTGATAGGGCCACTTGTGCCGCATGCCATAGTTCGACCACTTAGTGGACAAATGTCAGATTTACATGCATTTCAAGAGTCCAAATCCGAGCAAGCCAATGCATTATACCATAGACAAGAGAACAACCCTTATTCTCAAACCTATAACCCGGGGTGGAGGAACCACCTAACTTCTCTTGGTCCAAGGGACCTGTACAAGGGGACCAACAAATAACAACCAAGGATACTCATATCCTAGAAACCCCCAAGTACAACCACATCCTCAGTACCCCGTGGAGAAAAAGACTAGCTTTGAAGACTGTGTCGGTCTGTTAACCCAAAATCTTACAGAACTTAGGAAAACCACCGACCAACGTTTCACAAGTCTAGAACTTAAGATGGGTCAAATCTGTGATGCATTGAATGAGAGAGAAAAAGGAAAATTTCCTAGTCAACCCCTACAAAATCCAAAGAATGTGTTTCAAGAAGGCTCCTCTCTGCAATGAAACTTCGCATAGTCAAGCGAATCTGTCACCACTCTCGTAGTGGTAGAATTGTTGAGAACCATGTAGGTGTACCACCATCAGCGAGTCTCCATCGGACTCACCAAGTACACACAACACCACAGAAAACATCTAATGTAGAGAAAGAATCTGAGCCTGTTGATAAGACCAAGAGCCCTACCAACATAGATGTTCCTTTGCCAAGTCATGTACCTGTTGCTCCATTTCCACAACGGTTGGTGCAACAGAAGGGGGGTAACCATTACAATGAGATTTTGGAAATGTTCAAGAGGGTTAACATAAACATTCCATTTCTCGAAGCAATTAGACAAATACCCACCTATGCTAAGTTTTTGAAGGACTTGTGCACACAAAGCGTAAGCTTCATGTGCATAAACGTGCCTTTCTCCTTTGAGCAAGTGAGCTCCATAATCCAAAACAAGATTCCACCTAAGTTTAGAGACCCAGGTAGTCCAACGATTACATGCAACATAGGCGACCATACGGTCGAAAAGGCGTTACTAGACTTAGGAGCCAGTGTGAATCTATTGCCATACTCTGTGTATGTGCAATTGGGCCTTGGGGAGCTGAAGCCCACACCTGTTACGCTCTGATTAGCGGACAGATCCGTGAGAATCCCCGTGGTATTGTTGAAGATGTGTTAATCAAGGTTGATAAATTTTTCTTTCTGTAGACTTCATTGTCTTAGACACTCAACCCGTGCAAGACCCAAGTAATCACATTCCCGTGATCTTAGGACGTCCTTTCTGGCGGCGTCCAATGCCTATCATCAATTGTCGTAATGGTGTGTTGAAATTGTCCTTTGGTAACATGACCGTAGAGCTGAACGTTTTTAACACTAGTCAACAACCCATTGATTGTGATGACACCGATTGCATGAGATTAACATGATCGAGAGTCGATCCAAGACTCTTTGCCCGACATTTTGTCAATGGACCCTTTGCAAGCATGTTTAGATAACTTTGACTTAGATCTCTTGAGTCTAAGTACATTGGTGAAATTAACTCTTTGCTTGAATCGGTCCCACCCATGGATATTGCTAAATGGCGAGAATGCGGTGGAACCTCTTCCACTCTACGATACCACATCCGCCCCCACCTCTTGATACACCACCTAAGCTTGATTTGAAACCATTACGATACTTTGAAGTATGCCTTCTTAGGTCCTTCGACACTTTACCGTGATTATTGCATCATGTTTAGACACGAACAGAAAGTCGACTCTTAGAAGTACTTCAAGAACATAAAGGAGCCTTAGGTTGGACCATCTCCGATCTTAAGGGTATAAGTCCCACAATTTGCATGCATCACATAAACCTTGAGGAGAACACTAAACCATCTCGGGAAATGCAAAGGAGACTTAACCCCAACATGAGAGATGTTGTCAAGGGTGAGATCTTGAACCGCTTGATGCGGGTATCATTTACCCCGTCCACGATAGCGAGTGGGTCGGCCCCATTCGGGTAGTACCCAAGAAATCTGGCATTCTTGTAGTTCAAAATGAGATGAACGAACTTGTCCCCACCCGTGTGACCACCGGGTGGCGAGTATGTATTGATTATAGGAAGCCGAACAAAGTCACCAAGAAAGACCATTTTCCCCTTCCCTTCATTGACCAAATCTTTGGAAAGGTTAGCAAAACATAGTCACTACGCTTCTTAGATGGCTATTAAAGCTACAACCAAATTCACATAGCACCAGAAGACCAACAAAAGACCACGTTTACATGTCCTTATGGAACTTTTGCTTATCGTCGTATGCCTTTCGGGTTGTGCAATGCACCCGCTACTTTTCAACGTTGCATGATGAGCATATTTTCCGACATGGTAGATAAGTTTCTTGAGATTTTTATGGATGATTTTTCGTGTTTGGATCTTCATTTGATGAGTGTTTGCATCACCTCACATGTGTGCTAATTAGGTGTAAGGAGAAGAGTTTGGTCTTGAATTGGGAAAAATGTCATTTCATGGTTAATTCGGGCATTGTTCTAGGGCATATTATCTCGGAAAAAGGCATAGAAGTAGACAAAGCCAAGGTAGATCTCATCCAACACTTGCCTCAACCTCGTTCGTGAGGGACATCGGATCATTTCTAGGCCATGCGGGTTTTACCGCCGATTCATCAAAGACTTTAGTAAAATTTCACGACCTTTGTGCAATCTTCTTGCAAAAGATGTTGCATTTGTCTTTGATGATGCTTGTAAGGAAGCATGGGAGCAGGCGAAGGCTCTCCTTACATCGCCCTATAGTCGGACCCACTGATTGGTCATTACCATTTGAGATTATGTGTGATGCGTCGACTATCTTTGTAGAGGCTGATTTTAGGCCAACGAGTAGACAAACTTCCATATGTGATCTACTATGCTAGTAAAACACTTAATGATGCTCAATTGAATTATTCCACGACCGAGAAGGAGTTGCTTAGCTGTTGTGTTTGCATTAGACAAGTTTAGATCTTATCTAATAGGGTCTAAGGTCATCATTTATTACGATCATCTTTGCATTGAGATATCTTTTGTCAAAGAAAGATGCTAAGGCTCGTCTAATTCGATGGATACTCTTGCTACAAGAGTTTGACCTCGAAATTCGAGATAAGAAAGGGTCGAGAGAATGTTGTGGCGAGATCACTTGTCTAGGTTGAATGTTGAATCTGTGATGAGTGTGTTAATTAGGGAATCATTCCCGATGAGCAATTGATGCTTGTGGCTGAAATGCCATGGTTTCTTTGATATTGTCAACTACCTTGCTACGGGTAGAATGCCCTTGCATTGGTCTAAACAAGACCGTTCTAAGTTCTTGGCTGAAGTTAAACATTTCCTTTGGGATGACCCATATTTGTTTAAGTGCGCCAAGACCAAATCATTAGGAGATGTGTCCCCAATTTCGAACAAAGGGACGTCATCTCTTTTTGTCATGACCATGCATGTGGAGGCCACTTTAGTGCCAAGAAAAGCTCTTTGCAAAGATCTTGCAAAGCGGTTTCTATTGGCCAACTTGTTTAAGGATTGCCATGCATTTTGTGTTGCTTGTGACCGATGCGAGAAACTAGGAAGTATCTCTAGGAGAAACATGATGCCCTTACAACCCATATTGATTGTTGAGCTGTTTGATGTTCGGGGCATTGATTTCATGGGTCCATTTCAGAATTCGAAGGTAAGTTGTACATCCTTGTTCTTTGTCGATTATGTCTCTAAGTGGGTAGAGGCCATTGCATCCAAAACCAACGACCATAAAGTTGTTCTTTCCTTTCTTAAGGAGAACATTTTCTCCGTTTTGGAACCCAGGAGCAATAATCGGTGATGGAGGTAGTCATTTCTGCAATAGACCCTTTGAATCACTAGTGCGCAAGTATGGAATCACTCACAAGGTCGCAACACCTTACCATCCTCAAACCCGGTGGCCAAGTGGAAGTTTCTAATAGGGAAATTAAGCATATCCTTGAGAAGACCGTCAATCCTTCTAGGAAAGATTGGTCTTTGCGCTTAAACGATGCTTTATGGGCCTATAGGACTGCCTACAAGACTCCCATTGGGATGTCTCCTTACGGACTAGTGTACGGGAAAGCATGCCATTTACTGTTGAGTTAGAACACCGTGCATTTTGGGCTGTGAAGAAGTTGAATTTTGATCTTGATAAGGCGGTACCGTAGAAAACTTCAACTCAATGAGTTAGAAGAATTGAGAAACGATGCATATGATAGTGCCAAAACGTACAAACATAGGATGAAAGTGTTTCACGACAAGCGCATTCTGCGCAAGTCTTTCACCCAGGTCAGAAAGTTTTATTGTACAACACTAGATTGCATTTGTTTCGGGGAAGTTACGTTCTCGATGGTGAGGACCATTCTTGGTGCGTCACCGTTTTTCCCCATGGAGTCAGTCAGAAGTTGAAAACCCAGCAAACAAGAACATTTTCAAGGTCAATGGTCGAGAGATTGAAACCATTTCGGAACATCTTCCACCGGAAGTTGAGACCGTTGACTTGGAAGACCCCATCTATGTGGACTGATCTAGTTCACTTGTGTACATACTTATGGACTAAAAATCCATCATCTTTCCCTTTCCTTTTTGCATAATTTTGATGTGTGCTAACCAATCTTTTTGTCTTGCGCTCGTGATTGTTTGCTTTCAAAGCATTCACCTTTCTATGGTTTAGCAACACCCTCTTGCATCCGGTAATCTCTTTCCTTTACTCTACTCATCATAGTTCTCATGGTATGTACTTGTTTAAATTTTTCCTATCTGTTGCCACATTGAGGACAATGTTTGATCTAGGTTTGGGGGTGTGATTTGCATTTAGAGTTTTTAGTCTTTTTGTTTTACTTCTTTTACACCCAAAAAAAAAAAAAAAAAAAAAAAAAAAAATCGAAAAACTCAAAAATTTGCATAAAAAACCTCCAACTTTTAGAGATTTTAGAGTCACTAGCATGCTTCTAGCTATGTTTACATAGAGAGTCTGACCGAAATAACAAGAACTTGGAAGTCTTTGGAGAACGCAATCGGGTTCCTTAGTTGATTAGAGCGTTAAAGTTGGATTTAACCATACTGGGAGGGCGAATTAGGTCTTGTTTAGATATTCGGTAGTAGAATTGTGATCAACCATAGTGGAGACTACCCATTTTACATCAAGCGGTACCGACCTTCACTCTTTGTGACTTTCTAGAAAAGCTTTTAGAGTGTGTGTCACCGTACGTACGTCAATTCCGGGTAGGAATGGTGAGCTACCCAACCGCACCACTTTCAAAGACTATTTTTGATCTCTTGAGTGCTAATTCCGTCAATCATGAGGGTGACGTCTAAAGATGAAAACTCCTTCTAAATACCGATTTGCGGTTAACATCACTCTCTCTCTCAATCATCAAGATCCATAGAAACACATCATCGTCGACAAGCGGAGCAACATCGAATATATGAAGAAAAGTTGAAATAGTCCAAGGTTTATGTGCAACAAAGAAAAGAAAAGAAGATGAGAATTAATGAAGTTTGTGAAAAATTGAGTTTTATTGTTATTTCCATTTCATGTACTAAGTTAAAAAAAAAAAAAAAAAAAAAAAAAAAAAAAAAAATTGTAGTTTATTTTATGTGTCTAGTTACCACCAAGTTATTATAAGTTTATTAAAAAATCAAAAAAAAAAAAAAAATGTTTGTCAAGTTTTTGTAAAGTTCAGAAGTTCATCATCAGCTATTGAAGACCGAAGACCGAAGAGTGAAGACGTTTCTATGGTTCTTATGAGAGATTGATGTTAATTGCCGATCGGGTGAGAAGTGAGTGAGTACTCCCACCCCTTACTAATGGTTGATTTCCTTTCTTAGAGATCATCAGAAAAAGATTCTTTTTGTCCACACTTCTGTGGAGTCTCCAGAAATTAATTCGGAAGGTTATCCTTCTTACCTACAACGTGTGCAGGATTTTTCTCTTTATTCCTGCCTGCACACATGAGAGACTAAAAAAGCGATCTTTTTGAGTGCAATTATCATAAAACCCTAATGGTGAGGCAGAAGTCGAGGCTTATGATCACAATCGAATCCGAATTCTTTCATATGGTATGGTTACTTCTCGCTCAAAGACTTAAGGATGAGAATGCGTTCTTTGGTAGTTCTAACTTCTTGTTACTAGCATGCAGAAACTCTATGTCCTCATAGCTTCTTGGAGGCTTGAGACTCTTTTACACTTTGAAGTTGGAGAAGGTTTTGTGGGTACACCTCTTGTAAACCCTCACGAGACTACAACTCGTCCACTAGGGACACCTAGGGGTTTAAAGGCTTAGTGCATACGCTAAATGCATTCGAGAGACTGCGACGACAGGGGTATAGTTAGGATTTCTTATTTTTTTTGTTTCACTTGAGGACAAGTAAAATTCGGGTTTGGGGGTATTTGATGAGTGCCAATTATTGCATATTTATACACCTTTTTATTGGCATTTTACTCATCTTTTGCGCTTAGGAATCAGATATTATCCCAAATTATGTGTTTTCTTTGTTTTCAAGAATAAATATTTGTACTAATTAATTTTGTGTTTTTAGGTAATAAATAAAGTTCGGAGAAACTGAGGAGCCAAAGAGCGAAGAATTGGAGTCGAGTATCTATGGAGAAGAAAGCCAAAGCCCGCGCGCGCAACAGTTGCAACCCAACAAGTAGCAACTCATCTACAAGACATGGGCTTGAGCTAGACCCGACCCGTGACCCGGATCCGAACCCATCCTCTCCAAGCCGTTGAGATCTCACTCATCCACATCCTACGGTCGCTCCGGCTCTTACACATCATCTTTTGATACTCCGCTCAACACCAAAACACCCCAACACTTCCTCGGCCGTTCGGATCGCTTAGCCCATCCGACGCTCGCTCCAACCTTCACATCATCTTCTCGATTGCACCGCTCCACGGCAAAACCACCATCACCTATACCCCTCGACCAAACCCTAATCTCATCTTCACTTTCTCTTTCTTCCCCGACCAAACCAGAAACTCGGAGAAACCATCACTTCTCCTTCTCTCCTTCCCCGACCAAAAATGGCGAGAGCCATCTCCTCCTTCGTTTCTCCCACCACCCGTACCAGCCTTCGACTCCCAACACCGACAACGCCACAGTTATCTCTTCCGACACCCCTAATTCTACTTATCTCTCATATAGCTTCTCTTCCCAAGAGGCTTTGTTAGAGATAAAGGGGATTAGGGTTTACTCTTGCATGCGGCTGAGGTAGAAGGAACAGAAGGTTTGGGTACTCGTGTAATCAATAGTGTGAGCGATTTGAGTGATATAAATTGTTATTTGATTTGGGAGAGAGAGACAGCATGTTTTAGGGTTTTAATTTCTGCAACTTTAATTTGAATTTCGTTTTTACTATTACATCATGTTCTAAACACTTAAGCTAGGGTGTAATGAAACCCTCTGATTTACATATGAAGCAAGTAAATTGTCAAGTTGTTCTTAATGTTTTTATTGCTTAGGAAAGTAGTGATTTAGTGAGCTGAACTGCCTTTGTGATCACCGGTACCGTAATAAGACCCGGTGATGCTAGGGGGTAGTCAAGGTGAATTAGGTTATCTTCTATCCAACTAAGGTCTTCAAGGGAAGACAATAGAACAAGGTGAAAATTCACATTGCATTTAGTGCAAGATCGGAGGGTGGAGTTAAACACCCTAGTGCCACAACAACATTAGTTCCAACATTTGTAGTCATCATTGCCTTAGTTTAGATTCAAACAACATCGACCTAGTCGTATCGACACACAGCAACCCATTTGTGCTACATTATCATCTGAGAATCAATAGTGAGCGTTAGATTAGCTTAATAGCACACACCACTTCTCTGTGGGATCGACCTGTGCTTGCCACGCCTCCAATAGGCCTGTGCACTTGCAGTAAGACGTAGGAAAAGCTTCTTTGAGCTCCTACCATTAACGCTTGGTAACGGCGAAGGATTCCTTGATCATCTCTTTTCTTTTTTGTCTTTATATTTATCTTACAACCAAAACCCCCCCTTTGTTATTTACTTTATTTTGCTGATCAAATAACCTATCAATTACACAGCTCTCTGTGGGAACGATCTCTTACTACCGCTATATTACCAGTTAATTAGTGGAAAATATCTTTATTAATTTGTTGTGCCTACGATAGCCCATACAAATTTTGGCGCCACTGTCGGGGAGCAGTAGCTAATTGATTTGTTATTTGTTTAGCTTGTTTTTATTTCGTTTTTAGATTTTTGTTTTGTTTTCTCCTTTACTCTTGTGAGTCGTCATGTTTCCTTACGTAAATAACATGTACGGAGCACAAGATCAATCATATAATAGTGGTAATCAATATGGTTTTCAATCTCATTCATATGATAACTACCAACCATCCTATATGGGTATAATCAAAACCAGTCTTTTGGCTATGATCAATATCCTACGGAATCTTATGGATATTCACATACATATCAACAACCTTATGACGGGTATGTATGTGGACAATCACAAGGATGGGAGGATAGTTACACTTCTAATAGTTTATCTCCTGAACTTGAGAAAAAGTTTGATCAGATTATGCATTATTTAAAGGACACTATGTCCACATTGGAGTCACTCAATGAGCAACTAAGCACGGAGAACAACATGTCAACCGAATCTTACCTCAATATATCTAACCAAACTCTTGATCATTTTTATGATCATTCACCTATTCAAAAAGGGGAGACTTGGTCCGGAAATAGTGTGGTGAGTGAAGGTGTTGGTTTTGATGAATGTCTTGACCAATTCCAAGCGATGGCATAACATCAACAAGGGCTCCATACAATTGAAGATGAACAATACGAGCAACTTCAAGAAATTCAAAGGAATGTGGACAACTTAAAAATACAAATTGCTCAACTCAAGGAGACAAGGAATGAAGAAGAAGTTCGGCCTCAAAACCAAAATAATTCTGAAATTCCTATGGATGACGAAGATTCCGATGAATATGAGAAACCTTTTGAAAGTCCTTTCAACAATGATACAATTATCCCAACTCTGGATCATAATAACGATCACTCGCCTATTCAAAAGGAGGAGATTGGGTATGACATCTATTGTTGTAAATGGTGTAACGTACTCAAATGAAGAAATTAGGAGTTGCATCAATGAACTAGACTTTTTAGGGGAAGATTCCGATTCCGATGAAGAGCTTGTTGAGGAGATTGAGATTGAGAATGAAACCAAGTTGATTGATTTCGTGGAAGACCCAATTGAGCTAGATAATAATAGTTCAATATAGGACCATGATATACTTGAGGTAAATAATTCACTGTTAATTACGAATGAGGATCCGATACAAGGTTTGTCTAATCTTTGCATAATTCTATATCTATTGATCCTTTTCCTCTAATCGAAGTAGTTTCTCAAAGAGTTGTTAAACCAACTTTTAAGAAAATACCTCACTTAGGATTGGAGTTTTGTGCTTCCAAAGTTTTAACGGATTATTTTGCTTCTATGTATCCACCACTTGATGTGTTTTATTCGAGAATTGTGCAGGTTCACCAAGCTGAGGAACCTTTTGAAGTTCCCGAATTCTATGCTCTCTATCCACTTCCGAGTGTAGAAAGGACTAAGTGTGGGGGAAACTTCAATAAAGTGATAGCTTAAATATTTATGTTTTGTGTTAATGTTTTTGTGAGGTTGTTGTTTGAATTGCACATTATTATTTGGAAGGATTACCAAATTTTCAGATTACTGGTACACGGACGATAACAATAACGTCGGGATGACGATGTTAAACCAAGCGCTTCATGGGAGGAAACCCATCTGTTTTGTATCTATATCCCTTTTGTTTTTAGTTTTCTTAGTTTTTCATATCATATCTTGCATTCCCATCTTAGATTTTACAAAGTCCTATATCTATAATGAAAGTTTTGACGAATTCTTGTCAGAAAATTCTGACTGTGCAGTTATCACGAAAATAGCTCTCGAGACTTCATACGGAGTCCTATTTGAGTGTTTGACCCCAACTTTTAAAGAGGACAGACTCACCTTTCTTTTACAAAAAGAAAATCTGAATTCGGAGTCTGTTAAGTTAAAGCGATAGGCCTAGACATTTGAGTTTCGATATTTTTCCAGAACTTTTTCAGATTGCATGTCAGTCAGTCCAGAGGCTATAAAAGTCAGAACGTCTATCGAAACACTGTGAAATTTTGACAAGTTATAGAAAAGACGTAGGTGAACAACTTTTGTTTAGGATGTTTTTCCTAGTTCCCTATCCATTGATACAGGTTTTGAGTTTTTCAGGGATGTTATCTCAGAAATCAGAATTTTCCGTTTTGAACATTGAGGACAATGTTGAGTTTAAGTGTGGGGGAGTAGTTAAGCATGTTTGGTTTTCATATAAAAAAAATAATAAAAATAAAAATAAAAATAATAATAATAATAAGGCGAGGAGAGAGAGGCTTTGGGCAATTTTCAGGCGATTGAAAGTCTGAAGATTCGTGCTCATATTTCTCAGGATTTCTTCACAGAATTCCACCCATTTAACCTCATTCAACTCGTCTTGTTATCTCCTAGCATATGACGTTCTACATTGTTCTGGATTACAAAATAGGTAGTTATTTGTTCCATAGGCTAAGTATTATTATTCAAAAAGGCGTTGGCGCCCAGCTTGTTGCTCGGTTGCCTTCTACCGACTTGTAATGTACTCATTCTCGTCTTGCTAATAAAATGCCCTGGGTGGCTCTTTCATAAATAATAATAATAATAATAATAATAATAATAAAATTTTAGGCTTCCAACTAGTTAATGTAATAATCGTTATCCAATAATATAATAAAATTTAATAATAATAATAATAGTAATACTCTTTGATTTCTTGCATACTTGAGACTTCATCTTTTGGAGTTAATTATGAGTTATTTAGGATGACACTCTAAACCTTTTCAAAGTTGAAACAGTTCTTCTGACTATAGATTGAGTTCCACTTTATCATTCTACAATCCTTAAATATATACGTTCATAATTAAATGCGAAACTAAGCTATGGTAGTCATTTGAAAGATTCATCCTCGCAATTAATCATTACTGAATCACTTTCTTTTTATTTTTGCAGTTATATGTTTCTCTAAAGTGATTTGGTGGGATCCTGATACTGCCGTGGATGTTGTAGCAAGGTAATCATTGGTTGAGTTAGAACGCGCAATTGGGGGATATCAAAACTAATTGGGGGATATGAATTACTTCCCCCAACCTTAGGTGCCTGTTAAGGGGTGTTTTTTGGGTATGAAAATACTAAAACACTCTTAGATTAATAAAAAAGACTTATGAAAAGACTGTTATACCCTCCCCACAAAATAAAAAACTTAAAATCAAAACCAAACACAAAATCATTTATCCCCCATTTGAATCCCGGCATACTCGTGTGTTAGAGTTAGGTTTTGAAAAAAAAAAATTTCTTCATGTTCTTCATCGTTCTTCATCGACGATTAATCGTTAAATCAAAAATTTCTTCGTCGATTAACCTAACCGAATCATAACCATGCCTCCACGGAAGAAAACAACTTCCCAATCGAACCCAAGTCAATCGAAACCAAGTCAATCGAACCCAAGAACGATTTCTCAACAGAAATTGAAAAAAAGACTTGCTTTGATTGCTCAAGAGGAAGAAGACAAAGAAGCAGAGTTATCGGACGATGAACTACTAGCAAAGATGGCTTCTGTGAGAAGGTTAGTCATTTTGAACTGTTTAATTAGTGGTTCACTCGATTTGTAGCTATGGGTTTAGGTCAAAATCACGAAACCCTAACTGCAAATTTTGAGTTTCTTAAGTTCCGGCATTCAATTTAGTATGAATACCGCATAGGTAGTTGAAACCGGCATGCGATCTAGGATGAATACCGCACCGGTAGTTGAAACCGGCATTCGATTTAGTATGAATATGTTACCAGTAATTAGGTAATGTGGCACTCAATCTAGGTTGAAGACCACGCCGGTATTTAAATTCTAATATACGAGAAAACAATAGGGTTTAGTGAGTTGTACCAAGCATAAATTTGTATGTTAGAATTCATCTAGGAACTCAGTTTTGGTATCCAGAATTGTAATATTTCTTAGGCATCTTCGAAATTTTATTTTGAATGTCGGTACTTGAACCCGGCATTAATTCTTGTTATGCGGGTATATGCGGTAGTAGTGTTTATTTTCCGGGAATTTCCAAGGCTGTATCAAAGCATCTTATACATTTATTTATGTTTGAGGTACTTTAATCGGAAAACTTGGATGTTTATCATAAGCAAATGCCGGTAGTGGTGTTTAGTTATCCAGAACATTCCTATACTATCCCCGGCATCCTCGACATTTACATAAGATGCCGAAGTGATAAACCCGGCATGAAAGTTTAGTAATCGTGTATCCGGAACTAGCTCGCGGCATGGTCTACATTCTTTGAAAGTTAGTGGTTATCTAATACATTAATTTCGTGCTTCTTTTGAAATAGATCTAAAGCAAAGGAAGCCAAAGCAAAGGAGGCTAACAAAGGAAGATATAAAGTTCCTGCGACTAAGAAAAAAAGGAAGGATGGTCTTGATACTCCTCAGTCTCTGCCGCCTCGAGGGAATACCAAAAAGCGTTTGGGTTTTGAGACAAGAGGGGATATTTGGGAGAGTGGTCGTGATCGTAGTATTCATCTAATCCGTGAACCTACTGCAGCTATTGAGGAGGAAGATGAGGAAGATGAGCAAGATGAGCAAGATGAAGAGGAAAGTGAGAAGGAAGACAATGAGATTGATCAAACTCAATTATCAAACCAAAGCCAAGGAGTAGTTGAAGAAGGTGGTCCAAGTCAACAACTCACACAAGCCATGGCGAAAGGCAAAGGCAAAGTAAAAGTTAAAGGTACGCACCTTCCTCATGTTGATGACATGATACCCGACCTCGAACGTGGTAAAATTTGGGGTGCAGCTTCTTTTGATGATCGGGTTCTATTTGGATACAAGCACTCATGGGCTCGTACTATATATCAGACCTATGTAAGAATTTCTATCTCGTGCATATGTACTGTACTTATGCAAAATCTCTTGATCGTATTATCTCTTAATTTTAGGATCATAAGAAGGCTGTGCGTGTTTGCCGAAACCAAGCCGCGGCTGATTGGGATTTGTCTCTAGAGCATGATGATGTCCAAACAATAGTAAAGGAATCTGGTCTATATCCTTTGGTTGAAAATTATGTGAAGCCAGATATTGTCACAGTCAATTGCTTCTTCGAAAGGTATCATGGAGAAACGGATACCATGCACTTCCCGTTTGGAGAGATGACCTTGATCCCGGATGATGCTCAGAACATTCTAGGCTTGGATATTAGAGCAAATCAATTGCGAAACGTGGTGACCTTGAGCTAGAATGGACGAAGTTGCACGAGCTTACTCACAAGTTGTTTGGTTGGGACTACAAAGAGTCTGTGGAAAGCTTCTATGTATCTAAGGGCAGTAGGACAAAGACATTCAAACTGACCCTGCTTAAGAAGAAGTTTGAAAACACAAAGAAAAGAAGTGTGCATAATGGATGGGACCTTGATTCGTTATCAGCCCTTTGCATACTGTTATACATCTTGGGCACTCGGGTATTCCCCGACACTAGTAGCTACGTGGTTAGTGCAAACTTCCTTGATACTTGGATCCGTTGGACGAGGTCTTTACCTATTCATGGGGCACCGTGGCAATGGCACATTTGATGGCGGAGATGAGAAGGGCCTCTAAAGGCGGTTACAAACCAAATCGTTGGGAATTTCACTCTACCCGTGTACTTATGTTTTTAAACTTATGTTCTTATTTATATTGTTCACGTGTATCCTTATTATGTACTTAGAAACAAAATTTACTTACTTTTATATGTATCATTTCAAATTTGTATAGGTGTGGGATTATGAACATTTCCCAACATTGTTCAAGGACCACCCCTTCTTGAAGTTTAATCCCATTTGTTGACCCCCGGAGCCTAGAGCAAAGAAATACGAGTTCAACGCCCATCCGAAGCCTGGTAACAATGGTCGTTGATAGAAATGAGATTGGCACTTGACGCGATGACTACCAAGGATGTTGTGTTCGACCCCTACAAGGAGGCTAGAGATAACCGTCAATACACTTGGTTTTATAACGTTGCATTATACCAAGGTCCTTTGTTCCACCCAAAGGGATACATTATGGCTGATCCGCGACGTGTGATGCGGCAAATTGGATACAAGCAATTACCTATTTTCATGACACCCTTCACTGAAATATACCATCTTGATTATTCTCGTTGCATGTCAAGTTCCACAAGGTTGAGGGTAGAGTATGATCCA
Source organism: Papaver armeniacum (assembly GCA_023531295.1). Taxonomy (NCBI): domain Eukaryota; kingdom Viridiplantae; phylum Streptophyta; class Magnoliopsida; order Ranunculales; family Papaveraceae; genus Papaver; species Papaver armeniacum. Next base: position 47,496 of record JAJJWW010006692.1, read on the forward strand.
ACTCCCGAAGCAACACACTGGAGGGATAACCACGTCGTTTGGTAGATATTACTAATTGGGAGGTTGCGACCAACGGTGATGAAGCTGACCCATCCTACATTCGTGATTATTTGGAATGGTCATATCCACTTGTTGTGCGGCCTGAAGATGTCCAAGTTCCACCCCCGAAAAACCCTCTCGTTCCAACTCCTATTGCGGCACCACCTACGACGAGCCAACTTAATAGGACCGTTGGATTGCTGGTAAGTATTGTAAATTGCTTTCTCGTTTAATGTACACATAATTTTATATTAGCATATATATACTAATTATGTGTTGTATGTATGAAACTAGCGGCGTCGGCTTGGAAAGTTGAAGAAGATGTTGGGTTGCAAGTACTCGGGAGGAGAGGTGCTATCCCTTGAATAGATGAAGGAAGTTGTGGAAAAGCTTGATAAAATTGAAGAAACCGACAGTAGTGCAAGAGATTTTTTCGGGGAAACGAGGAAAAGAGTGGCCCAAAAGAAGCAAAGGACCGAGTGATTAGCTCTTCAGTTGTGTTTCTTTCATTTGGATGTTGGTTGTTACGTCTTGAGGAATTTCTATCTTGTTTTTGTTTGTAACTCAAGGTTTACTCTTTAAAGTTTGGTTTGCTTTTGGATTATGATTCGTGGGTTAATAACTGTTGATGGTGGATTTTCGTTTAAGGTTAAATTTGTAAAAAACCGAAAAAATCATGTGCTGACATCTTGTAAAAGATAAAGCCATTTGTAAGTGTTGGATACTCCCTCACTTAATTCACCAAGAATGGAGCATGTAGCAACAATCCCATTCTCGTGAATACATGAAATTCCTCCGAGTTGGAGCATGTAGCAACAATCCCATCCTGTGAATTTCATATCAGCCTTGTATTTCCAAAGTACTCATTATCGGTGTGGAATGACGATCGAGTGTTACTCTTACTGAGTAACACGAACCTCCAAGCACTATAATGAAACCATGTACGAAATACCCGTACAGCCGACTCTCGGTGTGTTATACTAGCCCGATTGAGCCCCTCTCGGTGTGTTATACTAGCCCGATTGAGCATCCGGACCGACCATATCAGTCCGGATATGATCTCGATCGCGGTCATCCAACTCCATAAGCATGATTGGATGACCCCGCATCAATTCCATCACCCCCAAGCGGTATGGAATACCCACGGCCGACCGCATGGTCGGTCATTGTCCTAGATTGCCAAGAAACCGTTCATACCAAGCATTATGGATGAAAACCCTAAATTAGGGTTTGCGGCATATTACATGTGTCGCAAAACAGTCTCAACCATCCATCTTCGCAGGTATAGATGGAGGGTATAGATGTAGACTCAAAGGGCCCGAGCATGTCAACACGATTACCGTGGGCTCGCCTACACACTTGACCAATCGGTCAAGACCAACCACGCATGGTTGTAACAAATTCGTACGCCCAAACAAGGAGTGACGCACGGCTTTGAAAAGCCAAAATTAGGGTTTCAAGCCATCACGCGCGTCCATCTTCTCCGCCACACGAATCGGAGGGTCACAGATTAGATTAAGCAGGACCGGTCATACCAGCATGACCACCGTGGGCCCATCTACCTCCTCATGTGTTCGGCCAAGGCATACCATGCCTGGCTATCCCAAACCGTCCACCCAAACTTGCGTGGTTACACTTCCCAAATCGCAAACTGATCTCGACCACTCAACTTCACCGGACGATTTGAGTGGCTTAGATCACGTTTTCATGGGATAGTCAGGTATAGGTGTGAACACCAGCCTACCACCTACACGCTGGTATGATCGACCAAGATCGACCAAGATGGGTCGTCTTGAAACGCGTGCCCAAACTAGGGATGTCACGTGGTTTCCAACTCCTTTGCGGCAATGGATTTCTGCCGCAAACCGATCTCAACCACTCAACTTTACCGGTCAAATTGAGTGGCCTAGATCGCGCCTTCATGGGACAGTGAGGTATGGACGTGCACACTGGCATGCTTGTCTACACACATACCCTGGTCGGTCCTCTCCAAATCCCTTTCCATGCTTGGTTTCGACCAAGTGAAGAGTGATGCTTGCGCACCTCTTCAAAAACCCTAATATTCATTAACTGGCCGCATATGAGTGTCTCAAAGATCATCTCATCCGTCCAACTTCACCAGACTTGGTTATACAACCTGGTCGGGAGTTATTTGGTTAGTGAGGCGTCATTACCCATCACTTTACCACACCATGATGCAAAGACTGATAAAATACACACGATACTTCATAAGTATCGACTTCCCGAATAACGATTATTCAATTCAAAGATTACATGCTATCTTTCGTGGATTCACGATCCACACATTCTAGACATCAATCATGTCACAAATCGGGGATACATCTTTGGGGTATTGGTCCGGCGGTTTACAGCGTGCACGGCGTGCAACGCGCCATCACAAGAACGTGTTAGGAAGTCATGGACGGTTAGAGATGAACAGAGAAGTGGGCAAGGCTGGTCGTGTATCACCAACGCACAACTCCACTACTCCATCACTCCACTTCCTCCACTTCCCACGAGAGACGTGAATAAGGCTCAATGACTTGTATAAATAGGTTCTCCGCCCTATTTCAAACAACAACACAAGTCCGCACGAGACACAAAAACCAAGTGTTAATATAAAAACGTATTCCAACACCCAGAGCTTGCTTGCATCAATCATAAGCCTGCTCACCTTTCTCATTTACAAGTCATAAGCAAGCCAACACCTTCATAATCTCAACACCTTCTTCGCTTCCCTCCCTAAGATCAACCCCATCTCCTTCACTTTGTGACCGAAACAAGTCCTGGAACGGCCATTTCTTGGTTTAGGCCGGACTTGCATGATTGATCTCTCGAATCTACAAGCACTCACCGCGCAAGTGTATTTGTTTAAGGTTTAAATTCATTCCTCATCCACACCCCAAATTACCAAATTTGCAGGAGTAGTTTTCACCCATAAACAATTGGCGACCACAAAGTGGGAGGTTAATCTCTCGGTTGTAAAGTCAATTTCTTCAAAATCCGATTCAATTTTATCAATTTCAAAAAGGGTAGATCTTAGAATCAATTCAATCAACAATTCATTCCAAGATGGTGGAATTAAGGTCTGGATCAGCAATCAATTCTGACGGGGCTAGTGTGGATAACAATCCTGGTTTCGAAGTACCTGTCAGTGGAGCTACCGTAGCCAACACATCTCGAGGAGCCATTACCTCTATCACCAACACTAGCGGAGCAGGAGACATCCCCGTAGGTGTAACGCCTCCCATCACAGAGCCAGAGCAGCCGCAAATCCCGGCATCCCCTCAAGTGTAACGCCTCCAGTGGTCACCAGAGCAACAACTTTCACTCCCTCATCAGGGCGAGGAGCCGGAGGCACAAGAGGAGGACCACCGTCTATTACCATTGCAGACTTGATGGAGAAACATGAAGTTCTTGCTAAGACTCAAACAGATATGGCCGCAACTCAGAAGGAGGTACTCACTTTCCTCAAGACCTTGATTGAACGATTGCCGCAAGATTCACGTCAATCTTTGGAGCCAACAAGAAATGCCTTCAATTCACCCGGAGCAGGCGTTTCCACTCGGGCCCACATGAGTGAAGAAGCTCGTGTTGCTCCTGAATGTTCAAGAGAAAGGGACCAGACACCCAACTTCATCACATGTGAGGATCTAGAACGACTCCTTCAAAGCCGAGGCAAAGGAAATCTGACGGATGCACACCAACACCAACCTCCATACCCTCAAGATATGCAACGAATCCCTCTTCCAAGAGGTTACACCTCTCCCCGTTCTCCCTCTACGACAGCATCGGTAATGCTCGTGAACATGTCTCTCGGTTCTTGGAATCCTTGGGGAACATGAATACAATCATGTTCTCGCGCCTGAAAGAATTCTCGAAATCACTTACGGGAGGGCGTACACTGGTACAACAACATCGCGCCTAACAACATATCCAACTCGGAGCGAGATGGTCGTGCTTTCTACGAAAGTATTTCTTCGTGTCTGAACAAATCACCTTTTCGAGATCTAGGAAGAATTCTTCACGGAACAACGAGCATCCTAACGACTTCGTCAAAAGATTCGAACTCAAGCGCTGGATTGTCATGACCCAACGTCACCGAACGACAATTGGTGGAGTTGTGCATCAACGTGATGATACCCATATACCGCGCTCGTTAGAGAACTCCGGGCTTTCAAACGTCTCTCGAACTCCATAAGGCTGCAAAGCGTTCGGCGAACAATCGCACCAAAGATTGCTAGAAAGAACCGAGTCGTTCAAGTGAAGATTTACGTGAAAGTCGAGGGAGCGGGCGCCTCACGAACAAGCAATACAACACCGGTCCTTCGTGAGTGTGGTGGGCGGAGGAGAGAAAAGGAAAGCTCTAGTGACGGAACAACAAACCAAGCGGACATCCCCAAGCACACAAGACTTCGTCTCGAAAAGGAGCAGACAAAACTCCTGCACAAAACACTAAAGACACGGGTTTTCCTTGTCCCATGAATGAAGTGATAGAGCTCGTGGAAGCGTGGATCCAAGATGACGCCGTAAAGCCGCCCCTATCATACGTCCTCCAACCGAGGAAGAAATGGCAGATCCTGTGACATATTGTTGCTACCACGGGTTCGTCCATCATCCAACCAAAGATTGCAACAGTTGAAACAAATATTCGTGGAAAAGGTAGAGACGGGGAACTCCGGCTTGGAAACGAGGGGTGTTCATAGAGACCCTTTACCTATCAGAACCGCATGATTTTCCGGGGATATTGTTCGCAAGACCGTACAATCTATGATGGAGCACATATGTGAAATCTTGTACTTCTCCAAAGGACAGCGTCAAGACATATTTGCGGCCCTCAACCACGTTGTGTCAGGTAGGCGTTGCATCCGAAGAGCTTGATCCAGAACCCGATCTTTCCCGAAAGACATGAGCAATGGAAACCGGGGACTCCTAACCGTCACTCGTTTGAGAAACGTTGAATTCGATAGCGTGTTGATTGATACGGCTTCCAAATTTAACATCATTACTTGTCAAGACCTTGAGAGCGGCAAAGATTTGAAGCGGGGAAGCTACTCGTCACCCAACCGTAGTTAAAGATTCAGCAGGAGAGCTTAGAGATGCATATGGATACATTGATCTTGAAGTCAAATTGGGTGATGCCTCGACGCAAGCAAAGTTCTACATAGTCAAAGATCATCCCAACTACGACATGATCCTAGGGCGCTCTTGGATGCGGGACAACAAAGCCATACTTGGAAGTCTGTCTCTCTAGGTTCAGCACTGAAAGAATCTCCAACACGCCTTCGGACCTCCGATGATTGTTTTCGCCGCACAAAGACAACGTGCCGATGTGACACAACTTCCTGGGAGAGCACTGTCGGAATACATTGAAGGGTCCCGATGTCAAGTAAGTCTTACCACACAACTCTCTTTGCAACCTACCGCCCTCATTCGACAAGTCCGGGACTGGCTCCAATCAACAAACCAACCCCGGCTAAGAGATGTGAATGGGAGGCCGCCCTTTCAAGCGTTTTATCGGGAGCGTGGAAGCTGTTTTTGGTCAAAGACGATGAGGCCAAGGTCCAAGTATCTGCACGACCAAACCCGTTTGGAATTGGAGACCTGGTGACGAAGGCGACTACGTTCAATGTTGGGAGCGTGATGGTGAAGATGACCACTCCACCTGACTTGCCTACCGAAAGAGAAGATGAACCGTACCTGGTAGAAGATGTTATCCTAGGCGGCTACTGCAAACTCATCAACGCTGATAAACTAGAGGGCATAATAATTCACTCACGATGGCTCAAACCCTACCGAACTTAAGATACTGTGCTACCACTTTCCAGCATCCTCCACTCTTTAAAACGCTGTGCTATTTTTCCAGCGTGTTTCCTTTTTACAGTTTCATGTCATACTTGTAATTCCTCCGAGAAAATGATTGCAATACTTGCATTCACAGTTAGGGTTCCAATTTTCAATTCTCAATTTGATTGAAGTATTATTTCCATCTGAGAACCTCTCTACCCCTAAAAACACAAAGCCCTGAGTCGGCCTAAATCAACACACTAAGCAAGAAAGGAAATCCTAAACAAGCATCTCATGGGAAGAAGGAAATAGAACGTGTGCACAAAAGGAAAATGATTTGAGCCATCTCGCCCAAACAAAGCCAAGAAGATCTTGCATCAGAGCACAGTCCGTGGATATTCCATTATAGTATTACTTCTTTTATCACTAAGGATTACGTGTGAAGGCGCACCTTGCGCCCGAGAAGGTTCGATTGCAGTCTTGACAAAGGATTATAAAAGAAAACTTTATTCAAACAATCAAATGGAGGAAAAACCTTGAACCCGCCGCCACCGAGTACAAGGAAGATGTTCAAGCGTACAAAATATACTTGGAAAGAAGAAAGAAGAAAAGAGGTTTTAGCCGTCAAGAGGATCGACATCGCCTCGCACCACCGCTGCTGTTCTCGGGTTCGCCGTCACCGCTGATGCTCCTCCTTTCGAATCTACCTCAACTTGCTTCATCGACATCTCCGCAGCAGCAGCCGCATTCCATCCCAACATCACCGGCGGGAGCATCAAAGGGCATAGCAACACCAGTGGGCCGCGCAAATTGCTTTCACATGTTCGGGTTCGTCTCGTATCGTAATCAAGAATTATCACGCCGTCCCGGATCGGGTAATCACACTTGTCTTCACTCGGAGGTCGTTTATGCTCAACTCTCCGCCTCTTCAACCGCGCCGCAAATCTCTCGCCCTTGCGCTTACTAGTGTCTCGCAGCGTTTCCTCGCGCCTCCACCGCTCCTCCATGTCAATCGCAGGTGAAAGTGCACGAGACACGTCCTCTCCGGCAATACGAAGGTGGGAGATAGACATCCCCGTATAGCACGGCCGACTTCGCGGCGAAGATCGATCTTAGCCATTATATCTTCGTGTGCACGGTTTTCGGGCTTGTCAACTTCGAAACTTCTTTCCGGGGAAGCAACAGAATGATCGTCGCCCGCTTCCATGATAAACCGCAAAAGGAGAGGAGGTTATGAGCGCACACAAAAAAAAAATCAAAAACCAAATCAATCGATCGGTCAATCGAAGATCGAGCAATACCGAGATATAGAATAAACTACCATGTGAGACGATTCTTTATAATCTCACAAGTCGATGTAATCCCGTAAGAAAAAAGAAGTCTTTACTTGCCACCTATGAAGGCCGCTAATTCGGGATAACAATCGACGAGGCTTATCGAGATATACCCGAGGAAAGCCGTGTATGATGAAGGAAGTACACAGGAAGAAGCGCCGAGCTCGAATATGTACAAGAGGAACCAAAGCGACTCACCAGATCAAGTCCCGTTTCCTTCGCATCCTTAATCGTAACCAACCAGATTGTGGCAACGCCCGACTATCCGTAAATATGTATCTACTTTAGCCTGGTCATTTCAAGATATATGTATGTCACCATCTCATGCCTACCACACAATAGTGTAACCATTATGTGCTAGGCGGGGACTTAATGTTGATGGTGGATTTTCGTTTAAGGTTAAATTTGTAAAAACCAAAAAAATCATGTGCCGACATCTTGTAAAAGATAAAGCCATTTGTAAGTGTTGGATATTCCCTCACTTAATTCACCAAGAATGGAGCATGTAGCAACAATCCCATTCTCGTGAATACATGAAATTCCTCCAGGTTGGAGCATGTAGCAACAATCCCATCCCGTGAATTTCATATCGCCTTGTATTTCCAAGTACTCATTATCGGTGTGGCATGACGACCGCCGAGTGTTACTCTTACGAGTAACACGAACCTCCAAGCACTATAATGAAACCATGTACGAAATACCCGTACAGCCGACTCTCTGTGTGTTATACTAGCCCGATTGAGCCCTCGGTGTGTTATACTAGCCCGACAGCATCCTGACCGACCGTATCGGTCCGGATATGATTCGATCGCAGTCATCCAACTCCATAAGCATGATTGGATGACCCCGCATCAATTCCATCACCCCCAGCAGGTATGGAATACCCACGGCCGACCCCGCATGGTCGGTCATTGGCCTAGCTTGCCAAGAAACCGTTCATACCAAGCATTATGGATGGAAAACCCTAAATTAGGGTTTGCGGCATATTACATGTGTCGCAAAACGGTCTCAACCATCCATCTTCGCAGGTATAGATGGAGGGTGTAGATGTAGACTCAAAGGGCCCGAGCATGTCAACACGATCACCATGGGCCCGCCTACACACTTGACCAATCGGTCAAGACCAACCACGCATGGTTGTAACAAATTCGTACGCCCAAACAAGGAGTGACGCACGGCTTTGAAAAGCCAAAATTAGGGTTTCAAGCCATCACGCGCGTCCATCTTCTCCGGCACGAATGGAGGGTCACAGATTAGATTAAGCAGGTTCGGTCATACCAGCATGACCACCGTGGGCCCATCTACCTCCTCATGTGTTCGGCCAAGACATACCATGCCTGGCTATCCCAAAACGTCCACCCAAACTTGCGTGGTTACACTTCCCAAATCGCAAACTGATCTCGACCACTCAACTTCACCGGACGATTTGAGTGGCTTAGATCACGTTTTCATGGGATAGTCAGGTATAGGTGTGAACACCAGCCTACCACCTACACGCTGGTATGATCGACCAAGATCGACCAAGATGGGTCGTCTTGAAACGCGTGCCCAAACTAGGGATGTCACGTGGTTTCCAACTCCTTTGCGGCAATGGATTTTTGCCGCAAACCGATCTCAACCACTCAACTTTACCGGTCAAATTGAGTGGCCTAGATCGCGCCTTCATGGGACAGTGAGGTATGGACGTGCACACTAGCATGCTGTCTACACACATACCCGGTCGGTCCTCTCCAAATCCCTTTCCATGCTTGGTTTCGACCAAGCTGAAGAGTGATGCTTGCGCACCTCTTCAAAAAACCCTAATATTCATTAACGGTGGCCGTGAGATGAGTGTCTCAAAGATCATCTCATCCGTCCAACTTCACTTGACTTGGTTATACAACCCCGGTCGGGAGTTATTTGGTTAGTGAGGCGTCATTACCCATCACTTTACCACACCATGATGCGACTCAGCATAAAATACACACGATACTTCATAAGTATCGACTTCCGAATAACGCAGATTATTCAATTCAAGCATTACATGCTATCTTTCGTGGATTCACGATCCACACATTCCGGACATCAATCATGTCACAAACTGGGGGATACATACTGGGGTATTGGTCCGGCGGTTTACGAGCGTGCGGCGTGCAACGCGCCATCACAAGAACGTGTTAGGAAGTCATGGACGGTTAGAGATGAACAGGAGAAGTGGGCAAGGCTGGTCGTGTATCACCAACGCACAACTCCACTACTCCATCACTCCACTTCCTCCACTTCCCACGAGAGACGTGAATAAGGCTCAATGACTTGTATAAATAGGTTCTCCGCCCTAATTCAAACAACAACACAAGTCCAGACGAGACAGAAAACCAAGTGTTAATATAAAACGTATTCCAACACCCAGAGCTTGCTTGCATCAATCACAAGCCTGCTCACCTTTCTGTTACAAGTCATAAGCAAGCCAACACCTTCATAATCTCAACACCTTCTTCGCTTCCCTCCCTAAGATCAACCCCATATCCTTCACTTTGTGACCGAAACAAGTCTGGAACGGCCATTTCTTCGTTTAGGCCGGACTTGCATGATTGATCTCTTGAATCTACAAGCACTCACCGCGCAGTGCATTTGTTTAAGGTTTAAATTCATTCCTCATCCACACCCCAAATTACCAAATTCTGCAGGAGTAGTTTTCACCCATAAACAATAACATTTAAGCACGATCGAGTTTGTTTTTGTTAGGTTGAACATGTTTAAATTTAAATTTGTAGTGAACTGTTATATTTGCAAGTTCCGGCATGAAAGATTATAACGATTCTATGCCGGTCAACGATCTGCAAACACAACAAACTGTTCTATATAACCATACCGGTATATGAAGATTAAAATTTCAATGTTCCTGAATAGATATACGAAGGTACCGTCGTGGATTCGTTATCTAAATCCATGCCGGAATTGTATTTTTTTTTTTAAATTTCATTTTGATTACAAAACCGGCACTCTAATCTTGATTGATTCAATGCCGGAACTCTGCCGTGATAGTTCTTCACAAACGCTTTCTTAATTCATTCCTAAGTAATCCATTACATTGGATTAGAAAATTAAATTAAAACATACTAAACGACATGAAATGGATTAAATTTGGTTACAGAGGATCTCATAATCTATTTCCAACCCTTTTCAACAATTGCGGAGCCTTTAAATCTTTCGCGTATATCTTCGAAGAAATCGTCCGGAATCTCGGTGTCGAGGACTATCTAGGTTCCTCTTCTCTTTCAACATATTCCTTTCCCTTCATATAACACCCATCACACCCATCAATAGGCTTGCATTGGCCCTTGTGGTTTTCTCTTGACTTTACAAGTTCAATGACTTTGTCAAACCATTGAAATTCATCGCACTTTGGGTAATTCAAACACCTTAGAAACATTCTTCCATTTTCGGCATCATCGTTTTTTGCAATCCAAAACCGGCGTGTCCCATCACAGACTTCTACACTTTGAATAAATAAAAGGACAGTCCATGGCTAGATGAGACGGTGACTTGCAAATTTGACACGCGCAATGATGATTCTGTAAGAGAAGAATATATTAGTTATGCGTCATAGTAGTGAATATTTTAAGTGTCCATATATTGTTAGAAATGTTGAATCTACTTACTTTGCAAATAGAGGTTGATGATGAATCTCCCATTGCTTGTGAAGCGTGCTTGATTGATCTATTTTTTTGAGGCTTACTTTCTTGAGAGAATGATTTTCGTTATTTGGTGGTTGCTTTGTTTAGAATTTTGCAAAGGATTTGGAGGTATTATATAGAAATGAAGCACCAACGGTCATATTTTTCAAAAAAACTAGCCGTTTTTTTTTTTGAAATTAACAACTACCGGCATTTATCGCAATTATACACCTAAAGCCGGTATTGTGTGCCGGCGTTAAACCATGTTGTTATACCATGCCGGTAGTAATTACATATTTGGCATAATCTCTGAGAAGAAATTTACTAGTACCGGCGTCGTATGTCACATTAACTTCAATGCCGGTAGTTTTGGTGATTTCAAAAATACTAGCCGTTGAGTTTTTTCTCTATATAAAGACAGCCAATACTTGGACCCAATAACCCAAAACTCGTGTGTTTTTATATATATCCTTGAGATTATTAGCTTAGGCAAACCCTTTAACCTTAGAAAAATCATCTATAAATAGCTTAGTATAGTACCTATTCCCACATACAACAAATGGCATCGTTTGACTCGAGGAAGATTTGGCAATCACCCAAGCATGGTACGCGAAACTCGTCCTTCAACTATAGATAAAAAGACACGGGATTCCATGTGGTTAAAGATTTTTAGCAAGTTTATTCACGATTACGGTAACCCGAAAGGAAGAACTGCTCAACAAATCGAGCAACGACACGACATCATCCTAAATGTTGTGGTTGAGTATCTAAAAATGAAACACCGGATTGAGCACGCTAGCCACAATAGATTGTCCCCTCAACAACTTGTAAGTATCTTTATGAATAATTCGACACAATCTACTTTTCTCAATTTTTATGTAACAAACAAAGTTTGTGTGTTGTTTTTGTAGCATGAAGCCGTGAAAACGCGTTACTTACAAGAAAATGGAGAAGCATTCATGTTTGAAGCCAACGTGAACCATATTGTAGCCAAAGTCACTGAATACCACCAGCTGGGTGAATCGGAAACGGATTCTTCTTAAGAAGATTGATAGTTTAGTGGTATTTGCTTAGGTTTTTCTGGTATTTGGTTTAATTTTTAGTGTGTTTGGTTTGGTATTTCGTAGTGTTTTGTGGGTACATCTCTATGTAAACCCTCACGAGACTATAACTCATCCGCTTGGGTCACCAAGTGGTTTGAAGGCTTCATGCACGTGCTAAGTGCATTCGTGCTTCCTGCGACAAGGATTACATTTGAAATAAATTATAGTTCCTTCTTATTTTATTTTGTTAGCATAATACAATACAATCAGAATCCCGGCATATATATTGTATATATCTATGCCGGGACTAGGTGTTAAAATACTGTCTACAAAAATTAAGTATCCGGCGTTAGATAGAAAAACTTTAGTGTGCCGGCTTGTACTCCCGGCATCGTCGTACTTCCAACAATCAATGCCGGAAAATTACTTTCTTTGCCTAATGGACAATTTTTTTACCATACACCAGTAAAGAGATGTGCCGGCGTGGGATCTAAGTTACTTACAATGCCGGGATACCTAAAAAAAGATCCATTATGTCCTCATCTATTTAAAGGAATGGATACACCCATTGCAGTTGATACCTAAACAAAAACAACGTTATCTCAAAGACATCTCTCTGATGGATTATCAATCACCAACTACCAAGTTCATCAATTCACTCGAAAAAGAAAAACGTATGAGGAACATATTGTGCAATGCGATAGGAAATCAATCATCAACCACCACCAACTCAGTTGCCCCAATACTAGAAAAAGTAAGAAGGACGGAAGAAACCACCAAGTCAATTGCCGCAATGGAAGAAGAGATAATTAAGAGGAAAAGAGAAGAAAAAGAGGAAGCAAAGCTTGAACATTATCGTCGAAAACTAGGTAAGATTGAAGCGGTGGTTGAGGAAGAGGTTGAACGTCAAAAACAAGCTAAGATAGAAGCGGATGTTGAGGAAGAAACCCAGTGGATTAAAACTACTACATAGTATCGGATTTGCCGGAAGATCAACGCCCTTCGGATCTTTTTTGGGGGCTAGTTAGGACTGGTTATTCAATGAATAACTTGTTGGACTGTAAGAAACGCAGAATAGAACACATTGATCTTGTTGTACGCAATCGAACAACTGCACTCATCAAATTATGTCGCAAATACAACGAGTTTATTGCAAGATGTAGAGGGAACATATATGAAGCTCAGGAAGCATATTTCACGTTGTTCAAAGAGCCTTTAGGCATTTTGAAGTCGCTTTTTTCTTGAATCTCGTCCCGAGAAACGATGTTAGTTGAAATTGGCTTGAGATGTTTCATTTTATGTGTTTACGCGTTAATTTTAGCATGTATGTGGTGCCGGAATTCTAATTCCTTATTCTTCCCCATTGTAACTGTCGCACTAATTATCCCCCCTTGTAAACGCCACCAACTTCCTCATTCAATTCATTTGGTTCTTTATTTGACGGTTACAAACTCCATAACTACATAAAATGGAAACGGTTCCATCTCTCTATTTTTTTGTTTTCACTTAGCATTTTACAAAGAAATTGTAGAACCCCTCAACTCCATTACCTGGTTTCATCTTCCAAACCAAACTCATTCAATTCTTCGAACCACAAGTAGAATGGGTCCTCGCAAACCTCCTGAAATACCAAAACCTAATCCTCGTGGTAAATCGAATCGAAGCATCTATTGAACAAGATACAATTGATGATGAGAAAATAAAGAGATGATGAGGTAAGTGATGTCTTATGTTTATTGAAGCATTCTTAGTGAAATTATAGTGAAATTGAAATTGAATTCGTGAATTGAAATTGAATTCAGTGAATTTAACTTCCAATATTGAGAGAATTGAAATTCCTATTGCATGCAAGTTATTAGAAAAACCCTGAAAAATCGTAATGTTCACTAGCCATGCCGGCATTGTTGACCCTAGTTTGTTAAATCCCTGAAGATAATTGTAGTAGCAGGATTTCCCACACTACACCCCTTACTCGATTTTGCTTAATTAATCCATTGAAAGATGTAAGATCAAGAATATTTATTGATTGAATTCATGAAATGTTTACATAGGAAAATAGAATTACACTTAGAAATTAAAGCATGCTTAAACTTTCTCTCTCCTAATGACTTGGCCAACAATTCCCAAAGAGATCCCTCCTTACATACTCATTTAGCCCTTTATATAGGGTAATACATAGTGGATGATAAAACCTAAGCTCCCCCTCTATTTTTTGGGAATGTCTCGCGAAGTGTCGCAGATGCACAAACATTCACTCTCGACACTTCTTAACCTCGCCAGTCTCACGCCTTCTTTATGTTTTGCCTGTCGATTTATTCATTGCGCGTTTATTTTAGCTCCTCGCGACTCCTCGCGACACCGTCTGCTCATTAATCCCGCGAGCCTTGTACGTTGCGATATTATGATCCTACATCTTGCCTCTTTTTCCTTGAATATTGCTTTGAAGAGCGATTTGAAGGAAAAATTCATTGTTGTCATATTCCTTGGTTTCAATTGGTGAAGGAACGAGCAAAAGAATACTTTTCTTAAAAAGTACGTACTTGCCTCTATTCTTTTGCAAAGTTCGAAGCTTCTTTGAGATGTATATGAAGTATCGTCTCCTATCTCTCCTCATATTTCTCCTGCGAGGGGAAGAGTATCATGAGATTTTTACAATATTGTTTCCGCGACTGCTTATCTTTATCTGTTTCAGTTTTGTACTTTTACACGGATTTTGATTATTAATGTCTTCTCTTGACACGTCTCTTTCAACCGCTTATTCTTGACCATTCATGTCTCTTCGCATTAAATGACCTCATTTTTCTCGAGGATCTTTTTCCCCTATATAGTTTTCTTTTCCCCTCCTTTTCATCCTTTAGTTTTCTCTCTCGCAACTTTTCTTTGACTCTCTCCTTCCGCAATTTGCGCTCTCCCGCTATCGCAAATCTTTTCTTCGTCCTTTCTAGCGCCGATCCTAACCTTTAACCTCCCATCCATTCCCATACCGATAATGGCTTCCATTAGTCGTGCATACAAAGCTTCTTTTGATGAAGTTCAACGAAGTTGCTCGAGAAGGGTTTCACTCTATCAACCATTCCTGATCAAGAATCTTCATCTATTCTTTCTGCAAAGTTATTTTCTGATCATCAATGTGATGATCAAAAGATTATAGTCTCGCTAGGTCAGCTTCTCGCGGGACTTCCCATTCCCTTATACAATCCTAAGATGCCCTTATTTTATGAAATCTTGGCCCATGAAAAATTCTCTGGGCCGTTTATCAATTATGTGGCGATTGCATTCGCCTAATGCTTGAGTTCGCGAACCGTGGTGGCCGGCAAAGGATCTTTATACCCTAACACTGTTAGAAACCCCGAATTCGCAGACTTGGAAATAGATGCTGAGAAATACACTGTAGAGAACTTTTTTGAAAACTATTCAGTGATAAAGATGATTAATGCGAAATCTCGCTGGGGCATTCGCCTGAAAAAAAGAAGGATAATGTCCCTGAGGATAAATTGCTCATGTAGGATATTGATTGGCACCCGGCAATAATACTACCTCGCCACTCCAAAGATGAGAAGTGGTGGGTTGTACCCTTGATTTTAAATGGCCCTTATATCGCGGGCTCGCACGTTCTTCCTGCGAATCTCGCAGGTATCATCCTTGGGAATTCAAATGGCCTGATAAGGCAAATGAGGTATGTTTTCCATTTTAAATCTGGCCTTTGCAACTTTCTTTTTATATATGTTGAGTTTGTAAAATTTCTCGATCGCCAAATTGAGAAGAAAGTACAAGGATAATCCGTTGGAGAGTACTCGACCATACTTCAATCGCTACGGGTGAAGTAAGAAACATTTCCTTTGTCATTTGAAACAATATTGTTGCCTCTGCTTCTTATTTTTAACCGTATGCGAAGGTTGAGCCGAAGAAGTCGAGCCGCGAAGATTAAAAGTAAGGGTAAAAGCTCGTTCGCAAGGGTAAATCTTCGCTCCATTAACTAAGAAGCGAAAGGTCCAATCTTCTTTCGCCTTAGCTCAAGCTCTGAATCTTCCGACGAGGATAACCATGACTCGAATCCCTCTCGCCAAGAAGATTCCGTCGACCGCTTCTTCTATGGATCGGTTATCTAGCATCTTCTCGGATCTCTTTTCCAAGGAATGGGAGATGCTCCCTAGCTTCTCTTTGCGGTGCTCTCGCAAACGTGTGTAATGCTACTTTATTAGAGGGCAATAATTCTTTCAATGGAGCCTCTAGAATTGTGTCTCTGACTTCTTGAATGCACTTGGATCTTTGGTACGTATGCGGTCATATTTCCCGTTAACTTTAAATTTTTAAAAATATATATATATTAATGATTTTTCTATCTTCTTTTATAGGTTGGAAGAACTTCTTTTGTAGTTGCCTCGGATCTCGAGAGAAGACGCAACAATCTTGAAAAGAAGAATTCACAATTGCACAAGAAGATTCGAGAATTAGAAATTGAAGTCGTCATCTCGCGATAAAGACGAGAGAATTCAAAAGTTAAATACCGAACTTGACTCCCAAAGGGATAGGGTGTCCACTCTTCGTAACGCTAACCAACAACTTTATGGTATAAGATTTTACTTCCTTTTTATCATTTCTATTTTATCGGTTGCATATTGCTGCCTAACTTATTACCTTCGCAGATGTATATAATCTCTCCGATGAGGCTATTCTTCTCCATACATTTCCCGAACCTATGGATAATAATCTTCTTCTCGCTCACCTCAATCAATCTCTAAGTAGTTCCTCCAATAAAACTAACCTCCTTTCATTAAAGGATCTTCAATCCAAATATCATCTCTTGGAGATCGAAATACGATCTAGTTTAAATTTAACTAATCGCTTTAAACGAATGTACCTTGATTCCGAGAAGAAAATCAAGACTTTAAGGAAGAAAATTAGTGATCTCATAGATGAGAACGATCGCATTACTAACAGAGGTGCACGTGCATTAGCAGTAATTCCACAAATCTCTTCTTGGTGTGCAAGTTGAACGAGATGAACCTTCATCGTAATACCATGCTTAAGCAAATGAGAAGAGCAAGTTCGTTCTCTTCTTGTTATTAGTAGTGATGATGAATTCGCCCTGGCTGCAAGGTTTTAGATAATGCCAGGATAACCTAGGTGTTGATGTTAGTCTTCATGCCGAGCATACTTCCTTGATTAAAGATATGATATCTGATAGAGAAGGTTACTTATTATACCTTACTGCTTCTTACTTCTGTAGTATTGCTTGTAAATTGTTAACTTGTTGTTTCTTATTTGCAGAATCTGAGAAGAGGCTTCAGGTTAGAATTAGAGAGCTTGAATCTGAAAAGAACAACTCGCCAGAATTTTCCAAATGAGAATTGAAGAACTCAAACCGAAAAAGAACAAATTTTCGCAAAGAATCTCTCCCTTCGCGAGAATAAATATTCCAAGTTGAAGAAACAATTTCTAACGACAGTGGAGAACTTTAATAATGATGCTGTTCGTTTTCGCAATGGAGCCATGGAGTATGTTTGTAAGGACCACAATATCCCTCTGCATTCATATCCTTGGCTCCTTGAAAAGGTTCCCGAGAATCTGCTCTGTCAAGACGTTTCGATAGCGAGGCCGGGCGAAGAAGAAAACTCGGCGATGAGGATAATAGGTCCGAAGAATCAAATGAAGAAGAAGAATCACCAAAGAGATAACTCTTTTTGTTTTCTTTTCTCGCTTGTAATATCCGTACATTTTCGTATCCTTATTATAGTGTATTTCTTGGATTTTTCCCTGAATTCAATCTTTACTCCCCCTTTTTTGGTAGTTCTTCCTTGTAATATAATTGGCTAACATTATTGATGTATAACTCTTTCATCGAAGATGAATAACAATATTCCATCTTTTCCATTCCCATACTTGCCTCTCGTTATTTGTCTTCGATGGAAGATTTTAGTTGTCATCATGTATGTGGTTGAATAATAATTTTATTGTTATTGAGATGTATTGTTGCGACGAGGTCGTGTATCTTCATAAATCAAGAATTCTACTTGCCTTGCCTTATCTTCATAAATGTATTTTATCTCTTCTCATTGCGACAAGGTCGCAAGCCGCCCTTACATTTTCAAGTAAGAGCCCATTGACCCCGCCTTATAATTTTTGTGTGGTCTTCCCGAGTTAGACCTCCCTAATTAGAGGTCTTCCCCGCCACCTTATATTGCGACAAAATCGCAGACGTCTTTACACTTGCATGTAAAGACCCATTGATCTTGCCTTATCATTTTCCAAGTATTTTTGCCTCTCGCAGATGTTTTAGTCGCGACAATATGACAGCCTATATATTCTTGCGAACATAAAGCCCCATGACACATTGCCGTGCGACGAAATCGCAGACGTCCGTACACTTTCGTGTAAAGACCCATTGATCTCGCCTTACCCTCGCGTTAGTATTATTGCCTCTGCAGGATCATTGCACAAATATGACGAGCCTAAATTTTCTTGCGAAAACATAGCCTTATGACATTTGCGTCTGTTTTGACACCCCCCCTAATGGAGAGTGTCGCCCTTATCATCTCCCCGGTTGCCCCTTCAAGGAGGCGAAACATCTGCCATACAAGACTAGCTCCTCCCATCCGGCCTTAACAACAACCAAGCTTGTTTTCGCAGCCTCTTATCCCTTATACCTATATGGTTTATGGTTACGAGACCGCACCCTAAGTGGAGTTTTCTTCGGGCGAGTGCAACATATGCCAAGACTTGCCAAGAATGGCCGTGGTAGGTTCATCCATCCCGGCACTCGCTCAACCGTGTACCTCGGCGCCTTGAGCATACATCGACTCCTAAGAAGAGACCCTGGCCGCCCAACCAGGGTATAACCTTATATATATAGTTGGGAATCCAAGGTACCTCTTCCGGATAGGCTTTCATGGGCCCCAAATTTTCATGACTCAGGCTTCAGGAGCGGTGTAACCTTTCCCCTGAGCCATGTTGAGAGATACCCCTTATATGACGCACTTTAGGTCTTACATTTGCCTCTTACGAAATGTTATTCGCGAACTAGGGTGCACGCCATAAAGGTTCGTCCCATTCTTTTACTCATTCATATTTGTTAAATCATTCAATCATTCATGTTTCATTACTTGTCGATATTGGTTTACGAAGTATTCGCACAATTCTGCTTTTATTTGTTGTATTTTTATTTTTCTTTCTTAACTGAATGCTCATATATTCTTGGCTGCGAGATTCTCGCACATCCTTTCTTCAATTTCTACTTTTTCTCTTGTTTCTGTTGATTATTCACTTCTTATGCCTTTTGTTCCTCATATCCTTTGCTTCATTATTACCATAATATTCGCCTGTCTCTAGGCACTCACCTCGCGAGGTATGTTCAGTCCTTACTTCTATGGCATCCACCATCAATTTTTCCTTTCTCTCGCTCATCTCTCACATGTTGTTTCCAACCTTTTCTTTTGGCATTTCTTTTTCTTCGCACTTTCTACATCTACTTCATGACATTGTTGCGACTCCCTTCCGCCTCCCGTATAATACCAATGCCATTTGGATGTGGAAATTTTATACATTGATGATATGTTGATGCGACTCCCAAGATTTCATGAAGCCATGGCCTCCCAATCAGCGCATTGTATGGAGATTCCACGTCAACCACACGAATAAAATATCGCTTGATAACCTTGTAGAGGTATTCTCATGCGAACCTCTCCCTTTGGTTTGTTTGCAGGTGCCATTAAAGCCATATATCTTGTATGTAGAGGGGATCAAATCCTCATCTTTTCCTCCCATCGTCTTGTAAGTATGGTAGAAGAGAATATTCACCGAACTTCCGGTGTCGATTAAGATTCGGTTGATCGCCCAAAGAAGCTTCTCGCCTCATCATCTTCTCCATCAACTGTTTCGGGTTAATCTCTAGTTTCACAACCAACGGGCTATCATGTGTTTCTCTTCCTTTTGGCACTTCATCTCGCAGAGAAAGAAATGGTCTTCACCGCCACTTTTCTAATCGTGTCATTCTCGCTGTGCTCATTATTTCTTTATCATTAGCATCTCTCGCAAAGACTCTACTGAGCACGTTGTCATGAAAATCTTCGATTGTGCGATAAGAGTGCACGATAGAGTTGCAATTCAAATTTTTAGCTTTTGTTCCAACTTCTATAACAAATGTTTCCTTTCCTTTTGCTGACACTGTTCTATGCATCTCTGGTGGTGGTGGTAAAGTCCGCCATTTCTTTCTCCCTTTAGAAAGTGATTTAGCTTCCCCTGATCAATCATCCTGAGAATGATTCTCTTTATGTTTCTACAATCGTTTGTTTGATGCCCATGGAAGCGATGGTAAGAACAAAACTCATGACTTCTGTCGCCTGGTGGTGGTTCCATCCCCGCTGCTCCAAGGTGCTGGTACATCTTCCATCACAAGTATAGCCTCCCGGATCTTTTCCACACTAGCATTCGGTGGAGGCATCTTAATTGGTTCCCATACTATTCTCGCGATTTCTCTCGCCCTCCATGGTTATATTGCCTTCGTCCCATCGTAAGTTTCTTGCACATGATCTAGCCTTTGAATCTTATTATTGCTGTTACGGTTGTAGTAGTTCCTTTCTTGTTCAAACTCCTCCCTGGTCATGGCTTCCCATGGCTATTATCTTCCGCCGTCCCTCATCGCCTTCCCCCGCTTTGACCCTCGAAGTGCTCGCCACCGTATTTATGAATTGAGGTAACAAGCTTGCGTCGCAGACATTCGAGTTTGTGTTCGCGATAGGATAAGAATTCATTTCATTTCATTCTTTCTTCTAAGGTGATATATTCTTCCCGTAACTCTCGCAGATTCGCCATCGTGATTGTATTTTTGACTCTAAAAATTTGAATGTATAACAAGTTAGTCGCTAAGAGAGCATTCACAAATGAGAGGATGAGATATCTTTCCTCAACCCGTCCCGCCATTTCGCTACACATGGTTCTCCATCTTATTGTCAACGCCTTAAGCTCGCCAACCCTTTGTTTCAACCCGAATACATCTTCAATACCGGTCGTGAAGAGTTGTTACTTATGTATGCTCCCGTGAATGTGGCTTGTAAATGATTGAATGATGTGATTGTGTTCCTTGGTAGACCCTCAAACCATTTTAGTGCTTCTCCAATTAAGCTTGATGCGAAATATTTGCACAAAGATAGCATCATGATTCTCCCACCGCAAAGATACACCTCATATAGGCCTTGATATGTTGTACCACGCAGTTGTTCCATCGAAGATGTTTGTTAATGCGGTGAAGATTGCACTTAGGAGGTATTCCTCCCATCTCGTACTTCTAGCGTGAAGGGATTCTTCGCAGCTTCCTCGCGATGGCTTCATCCAATTGTTTCCTTCCTCCTTCCCTTCTATTGTTCAAAGAATCC
This sequence comes from Papaver armeniacum, assembly GCA_023531295.1. Lineage (NCBI taxonomy): Eukaryota > Viridiplantae > Streptophyta > Magnoliopsida > Ranunculales > Papaveraceae > Papaver > Papaver armeniacum. The sequence continues at coordinate 68,726 of JAJJWW010006692.1, forward strand.
TCTCATTTCAGCCGATTCTCTTAAGATTTGTTCATTTGCCTTTAATTTGATTCTACCGGGTCTTTTTAGCTCGCTTCTCTCCTTCTTCGCTCGTGGCTGTTTTGACCTTCTTGCTCGTTATTTTCTTCTCTCCTTTCCCTCGCGACGCTCTTCTTCGTTTCTTTCCCTCAATTCGCACGCCATTATATCGGTTGTTCTCTCTTTGGCTTGTCTCTCGGCTCTCATCTGCCCTCTCATATTCTTCATTAATATTTCTATTGGTACGATTTTGTTCCCTCCTTCTTTCCTAGGTTGTCATGGTTATTCTCGCCGGATTGTTTCTTCCAACTCTTGATTTTCCATTTCGCTCTTATCCTTTTTCTCTCTCGCGAGCTAGTCGCGTTTGTTCAATGTAGTGCCTCTCAATGTCATCCTCAATTTCTCGGTTTCTTCTCAATTCTTCTCTCCTGCAAGATCATTCTTCCTTCAAAGCAATTGGGTCATTCGGCCCTTGGAGTTGCATGTTTCCTTGATTCTCCCTATTCCGCTCATCTTGACGATTTTCTGGCCGAGGAATATAACGATCTTCCATTTCCCCTCTTCTTTCGCCATGCTCTATGCTTGGATTTTTGTGTTTCTTGTTGGTTTTCTTCCTCGGTACTTTCGTTGGTAAACTCTCCTTCTTTCTTCCCTAATCGATCTTGAACTTGATCGCACACTACTTCTTGATCTTCTATTTTGTAATCTTATATTTTCCATCCTCAATTCATGATTCTGTCTTGTCAAATTTGCTCGTTCCTCCGCTCTAGCCGTCTCTCTTCGTGTATTGTTTGTCTCAATCTTTCTAATGTTGCGATTTCTTCGTTTTCTGGATTCATTTCTCCATTCATTTCTTGCTCTCCTCCTCCTTGTCCATTGTTCACCAACTCGTCGCTCCTCTTCCCTTTCGTCTTAGAATCGACCTCCAAGTATGTACACTTACTCTATCATAATCCACAAACCGCGTTTGCTACCGGGGAGATCGGTGGCTGATTTTGATCTTCTCCATCATTTCTCATATTCATCCTTGACGATTCTCCTGTTTCATTCCTCCTTTCTCCAGCCAAGTCTCCCACTTCTCCTTACAATCGTTGGTTGCCCTTGTACATTTCTTCTTCTAGCCATTTTTCTTTTTCAATGAATTCTTGAGTATCTTCTCCATCTTTTTCTCGCTAATCCAAATTCTTTCAAATCACGATGTCAATCCGCGCTCAATCCCTCTGCTTTCTAGCGCATATGTAGTAGCAGGATTTCCACACTACACCCCTTACTCGATTTTGCTTAATTAATCCATTGAAAGATGTAAGATCAAGAATATTTATTGATTGAATTCATGAAATGTTTACATAGGAAAATAGAATTACACTTAGAAATTAAAGCATGCTTAAACTTTCTCTCTCCTAATGACTTGCCCAACAATTCCCAAAAAGATCCCTCCTCTGCTGCACTCATTTAGCCCTTTATATAGGGTAATACATAGTGGATGACTAAGCTCCCCTCTATTTTCGGGAATGTCTCGCAAGTGTCGCAGATGCACAAACATTCACTCTCGCGACACTTCTTAACCTCGCAGTGTCTCACGTCTTCTTTATGTTTTGCTCGTCGTTATTCATTGCGTCGTTTATTTTAGCTCCCTGCGACTCCCTCGCGACACCGTCGTTCATTAATCCCGCGAGCCTTGTACGTTGCGATATTATGATCCTACAATAATTATCTTAATACCGTCATGGAATTCTTTTACATACAATTGTCTTACACTCTTAAAGAGTAAAGAGTGAGCCGAAAAAAAAAAACTAAATAAATAGAAGAAAAAAAAACATATATATATATATATATATATATATATATATATATATATATATATATATAAGGCTCCTCTTCATTTATCGACACTAATAAATGATATGTCCGGAATCGCGGATAATCATGGTCGATGAAAACAAAAACCATATCATCATTATAGCAAGTCAAAAAGACTATTGATGAGGTTCTTGACACTTGGATAGCATTATGTGTGAAACGTTGTCTCTGTCTCCGTCGCCTAAATAAGCGTGGAATGCGAGGATCCAAGGCAACTATCACATACTTGTGAAAGGAACATGCGCTTAGAATATCTAATCATGTGGTCGAGTTAAATGGGTGCTTCTCTCAACTATTGCGCTATAAATAAGAATCCTTTGACGACATTCATACAAGTATTGTGGGTAACATCTTTCACTTTACTCAACATTTGCACACTTCACTTTTCTATTTCCATTCTCTTATCTATCCATGTGATTTCAGTATGCGAGTGTTGTAACAAACGTTGCAACAAGTACGATGACTATCTTAGTAGAGTTTTGCAATCAGGTTGAATGCCACGCGTAAGTATTTGCTTATGTGTGATTATTCGAATGTATGTGGGATGTTTGCAGCTAAAGAACTCATGGAGGCTAATTTTTTTGGCTTTCTACTTTGTGTCTATCCTTAGTGGTTCTTCCAAGGCGATAAATTGGAGTAGGTTTTGTGGGTATACCTCTTGTAAACCCTCACGAGACTACAACTTGTCCACTAGGGACACCTAGGGGTTTAAAGGCCTGTTATTCATTCTAAGAGTAATCGTATCCTCACTACATGGAGGAGTTGTATTTATGATTAGTTTTATTTAGTTTGCTCGAGGACTAGAAAAAGCTAAGTGTGGGGGATTTTATAAGTGCATAATGCATAAGATTTTAGTGTCCATTCCATACTTGTTTTAGCTATTATTCTTGCATGTATTCGTATTATTATTCTTGTTTTCTCTTATTTGCCTATAATAGGTGAATCATCCAAAAAGGAGCTACAAAGTGCTGAAAATATCTAGGAAGAGAAGTATTCCAAGTATCCAAGTGCCAAAAGTCCAAGAGAAGTGGAAGAAAAGCGACGAAAATAAGCAAAACGCTCAAAATCAAGAGAAGGGCCAAAGACCAATCTTAACTCATTAAAATTAAGGATTTCTCATCACCACCTTGAATATAATTCAAATATAAAAAAAAAATGCAAAAAGAATGAGGTCATTCTGAGTTCGGATGAAGAAGTTGTGGCCAAAACAAGCTTTTATTGAATACCGAAGACAGTAAAGTTCGCGGACGGGTTTCATACTTTAATTCCGAAAATTTTTGTTGGAATTTGAAGTTCGCGGACTGGATTTACGAACTTAGCAAGTGGAAAACGTGTATTACTACCTTGAAAAGCCTAAGGGCACGTTTGGATTCGTTACTTCGTTATTTCGGGTCGGGTTCTTGAACCAAACTAAATACTTGATGGCCAAGCAATGTAAACCTATAAAAAGGTATTAGGTCATGTAAAATCAGAGAATCTCATATTATACTTTTGTTCTTCATTAATATTTTAGGATTTACCCCTTTTGGGAAACCAAGGTAATTGTGTAATCATGAGAAACTAAATCCTTTGTTGATTAAGGATGAATTCAATGTTCTAAGCGTGAAGCTTTATTAATAACAAGGTCTTTCAAGCCCGCGCAATTTTGCGCGGCTAGTTGATCACCGATTTCTTACTAAGGTCTTACATCGATATTTATATATGGTTAACTTGAACATCAACATAGAAGGTACATGTAACATAAAGATAAAGTAGAAGAAACCGGTCGATTATCAATGGAGTTCTAAATGGTCGAGTTACCTTTTTATCTGGAATTTGAACCGGTCCTAACAAAGTGTCGATGATCAACACGATAGATAACATAACCACTATTGGGTAGAACCAAACATGTCATTTTGTTATCTACACAAATAGTATCTCTACCTTCACTATTCCTATCACATGCCTTGACGTCTGATCAATCTATATTCACAATTGCAAATTAGTACCGACACAACCAAAATGTGCTGGCCATGAAGCCCCCGATGCATAAACAAAGTATCGTGGATGTTCAGGTTTATTTTTGCAAAAAGTTTTAGGTAGGATACAAAGTAAAAACTATTAATTTGTAACAAATAAGATATATTATGCAAGGAGGAAAAGCTATATCACTAGTAGCAAATGATTTTGCAGTACTAATCTGTTTACTCACGACACCATTAATGTGCAAACCACTGGTAGACCATTCACTCGTTGGCTATTTGACCATTCACAACAACATTCTGCAAACCACTTGCCAGGTCATTCACTCCACAGGATAGCTATTAGTTATTGTGGTTGTTAGATCTTCTTTCTCCTCTAGCTGCTGAGTCGATGACAGAAAAAGAAAAAAATGGGTTCTTTTAATTTGAAGAATCTAAATTTTTTTCATTATATATCTAACCAATAAAATAAAATTAAAGAAGATAAAGTTACCCAGGGAGAGGGAACAAATTTTTTGTATACCTTTACTGACTTAGCAAAGGCCCTGTCTGCAAGTCTGCTGATAGGTGTAGAATACACCTAATTTACTATCTAGTAGTTTATGCTTTCTTTGCTATTTTTCTTGTAAATTATGTATTTTACGCTTGTTTTGAGTTTTATAGCTACTTTGATTCGCACGGAGGAAAAGAAGAAGAAAAGCACCCAATTTGAGCCAAAAGGGCAAAAAGGTCATTTTACGTGCGATTGATATATGGAGCCCGATTAAGGTTAAGGGGCAACCCAATTTGAGGAGTGTTAAACACAGACCCGGCCAAGGTTAAGGGCTACTCTCTTGGAGGAGCACTAGAGAAAGGACAATTGAAGTTAAGGGGTCGCTTAAACCAGGTAGCCCTTATCCAGATGAAGTGCTACTATCACTGATGATTTGGATGGGTTATGGTTGATCCCAAACCCGTAGACCCACACCGGATCCATATCCGCACCATTTTATCAACCCTAAATCGAGAGTTATTTCCAATCATCTTCATTTATTGATTCTCACCGAAATTGAGACAAAGGTCGAGAGTGAAATCGAGGATCGAAGTGAGATCGAAATTATGGCAATGGTGATGTGATTGAGGCAAGCAATGGTTAGGGTCAACGTAATCGAATCGGAGATAGGGTTTGGATTAATGGCTCTTGTTGATGTGAAGTACAACAAGGAACAGCGTTCGAATGAGCTTAATAGTTGTTCTTTGCTAATGCAGAGAATTGGATCGAGAACTCGGTAAAATAATAATCGTGGTCAAGTCAAGATGAGAGAGCAGATTGAGAAGAAGCGCCAGATGAAGATAGAAACGGATATGGTTATGTCAAAGAGATTGAAGATGGGTTTTGATGACTTAGGAGTTTCCTGTGAATTGAGGAGAGACTGATGCAGTTGGTGGTCACTGCAACTAGGGATTCGATCTGAGTATGTGAGGCGCTGTTGTGTTGAAACAAGAAATCAGACATGGGTCTGTGTTGAATCGAGAAGAACAGCTACTGCTGCTGTCATAACAAGAAATCGAGACACAGAGTTGATGAATCTCAGTGCAGAGTTGAGCTTGAAGAAGAGATGGGTTTACTGATGATTTAATGGAAGAAATAAGGGTTGGCTTTCTTGTTGAAAGTGATTGATTGAGTCGATGGATTTGACATTGAGTGATTAAGACACAGGTGATGGGTTAGTGTTGGATGGTGGAGTGTGAGGATTTATTTGTAGTGCTGCTGTGAAGTTGCAGTGTGATGCAGGAAGAACAGATGCAAACTAGTTTGGCTCAAGGTAAAGATGGGAAGCTATGTGTTGAATGGATGTTAACTGAATTTGCAGGTGGCTTGAACCTGGTGGAACTGAATTGAAGCTGGTTCCCCGATCTTTGAAGGTTCGTGTTGCGGCTGCAAGCAATTGCGAGCCAGGAATTCTTCTGACATTAAGAAGTATGAGCACTGGAATTAACTACGGTGTCAAGTTATGTCAATGTTTAGAAGGGTCACAGTGGTCTTGCGCAATTGGTGAGGAATTGGAGGTGATTAAGATGCTATGAGATTGAGCCGTGGTCCTGGAGTTGGCCTGGAATTTGGAGATTATAGGTCTTATGAACTATTCGAGATGTTGTTACAGTCCCGAGGTAACATGGCGGTGGTTTGCCCGATATGAGATAGAACGAAATGTTGCGAGATGTGACAGCGTGAGTCGGTGGTTACATATGAGCTGGATATTACAAGGTTGCGTAGGTGGTTAGAAAGGTTTTGATGGGGATTTTGCAATGGATCAAATGAAGAACGAGGGGAAGGATACTGACCATCCGGTGCTGTGCACAATGGTACACAAATAACATGGTGGAAAGCACAATCATGGTGCAAAAAGCAAAGACAGGGATGTGCAATGGCCTAGGCATGGGTCACTCACCCGAGTTAGCTTTGACTCAAAGAATCGACTCGGTTTGTTTTGACCTGACTCTTCCCCTTTGACCCTTGACCGACTAACAGCTTGGTGACGGTTGACCACTTTGACCGTTAGTCCTAATCTGGTGGATCTGACGGAATATTCCGTCGAATATTCTCCGACGACAAAATTTTCAAAGGACGGCCGGCGGCGTTTTTCCGCCAAATTCGGCCATAATCCCGATTTTCCGTGAGCAAAATTCTGGAATTTTCTATGGACCTCTCTCATGGGTATGAAGACTTGGGCTAGGAATTGGATGGAGAATTGGACTCAAATTTGGAAAGAGAAGGTGGAAGAGTTGAGAAAAGCTTGATTTGGAAATTGAATTGCAAAAGGAAAAGGATTCTAATCCTTGGAAGAATTGGAGAATTTTGAAGCCTATAAATAGAGAAGTTTTCTACAACTTCTACACACCTCTCTACACACACAATTCTTTTCTTTTCTTATTTTCTTTGTGTGAACTCTTTTAACATGAGTAGCTAATTTTATTGATTGAGGATGAATTCCTAGTTCTTAACATGATTTGAGTTTTTGTTTTCAAATTCTATCTTGAAGTTTTTCACATAATTATCGATTGTTTTTACTAATAGGAGTGATCTTAAAGACATTCATGATTGATTGATAGATTGTTTAGGGTGGCCAACTAAATTGATTTGTTAATTCGATCTAAAGCTAGTGAAAGTTAGGGGATAAGTAATCGTTCTTTGACTCTTTACATAAGTAGCAAACACGAGACCTTCATGAGGGATTCCGTGGAGCAATTGTGTGTAGAAACAACGTTAGCAAGTAGACCTTGAGCTAAGAGTCTAACTACTAATATCGACCTAAGAAATTCACAAAACCTAATGCATGAGCCAAGTTACATCTAGGTTGAGCTAATTCTAGGTGGCTTGGTGATTAGAATCCGGTAGTCGAGAACTTCCGTATCCGGTGATATAAGGGATTTAGGGGTTTAGCACCGAGCTAGTCATGCTTTACCTACGGTTGGTGATAATTTGTGACTAATAACAAGTAGAAGAGAACATAACTTGATTCATTGTTTTGTAACGAAGAAGGATTCCTTGATCTCGTCTCTCTTATTGCTTTCAACTTTATCTTTTAATTGCTTTGTTTATTTTCTTTTTGTTTTTACACCCCCCTTTCGTGACAATTTTTACAACTAGAATCTCGTGCTCCTCGTGGGATCGACCTTGACTACCCTATATTACTAGTTAATTAGGTAGTAAAGTATTAATTAATTTGTTGTGGTTACGACACGCATCAAATTTTGGCGCCGTTGTGTGGGAGCAGTGGATGATTTTAGTTGTTTTTATTTTCTTTTTGCTTTATTCTTGCTTTGTTGGATTCTATTCCGTATCTAACTTGGTTTTTTGAATCGTATTTCAGAGTGCCGGTTTTCAATGTATGGTGGACAAGAGCAAGCATATTACAACAATCAATACGGTTTTCAACTCAACATTATGACAACTTCCAACCATCCTTAGGATACAATCAAAACCAATATTTTGGCTATGATAAATTTCCTATAGAACCTTATGGATATTCTCATACATATCAACAACCTTATGACGGGTATGTAAGTGGACAAACACACGGATGGAAGGATAGTTATACATCTAATAATTTGTTTTCTAGTAATGTGCGGATGAGAGAATTTGGAATATACTCTCTTCATCGTGTTTTTCCTTCACTTTTTCCAAAAGAGGAGATGCCGTTTAACGGTGGTAAGCGTGTGAACGTCAGAAACTTGCCTGAAATTATACAAATTGGAAGATGATGGAGACTCGGAAGAGCTTGTCGCAGAAATTAGTAGGACTATTCATATGGAACTTAAACGACGTCGGGATAAAAATTATGAAACCGATGAAGATTCTTATTATGGTGAGTCCGAAAATGAAGATGATTGTGTTGAAAAGGACAAACCTTTGGAGACTTTTGATGACGATAGTATAGATTACTCGAGCCTTGATCTTAATAATGATCAATCACCTATTCAAAAGGAAGAGCTTGAGGAAGATGCATTTATTGCTTGGCAAAAATTTCTTAAGGAAAGATGGGAGTCCGCGGAAGTGTATGAATGTTCCGACAATGAGGAAGTTATTCCAACTCCGGATCATAATAACGATCCTTCACCTATTCAAAAGGAGGAGATTGGGTGTGACTTACCTATTGTTGTAAACGGTGTAACACCCGCACAAGAAGATCTTACAATCTATACCGATGAGAATCACTTTAGTGAATGGCCCGATTCCGATGATGAGAATGTTGAAGAGATGATTATAGAGGATGAAACCACATTCATTGATTTTGTGGAAGACCCAATTGAACTTGCGAATGATTTTAATGATACCGAGACTATGGTTAAGGTAGAAAACAACGAAGAATGGTTGCAAGGTTTAATAGAGGACCACGATATACAAGAGGTAAGTAATTCACTTGAAATATTTAAGGATGAAGAGGATTCTATAATACAAGAATTTTTGAAAGGTTTGTCTAACCCTTTGCCTATTGATTCTTCTCCTTTACCTCTTATTGGTTTGAATGTATGTGCTTCGAAAGTATTTTTGGATGATTTTGTTTCTAAATATCCACCATTGGAAACACTTGATGCTAACACTATGCAGGTTTGCCAAGAGGAATACATGGAAGTTCCCGAATTCTATATTCTTTATACACTTCCGAGTGTGGACGAGAATAAGTGTGGGGGAAATTTCTATCGAGCGATAATTTCACTATTGTTTTCTTGTGCTAATATTTGTATGGAGTTATTGTTTGCAAAACAGGTATTATGGGTGGATCCTCAAATTTTCCGATTGTTAGTATATGGGGAATGAATCTTGCAAGAGCCAAGTCGGGCCGTCGACTTTAAAACAAGCGCTTAATGGGAGGCAACCCATCGGTTTTGTATTTCTTATCCTTTTGCTTTTTGTTATTTCTTTTTCTTGTTTCTTATCATGTTAAAATTTCCCACCTTGACTTTACTAGGAGGATTCAATTACATTGAGGACAATGTAAGGTTTAAGTGTGGGGGAGTGGTTAAGCATGTTTTAAAAACAAAAATTACAAAAAAATGAAAAAAATTTGAAAAAAAAAAAAGAGTTTTACTTAAAAATTCCAACTTTTAAAGATTTTAGAGTCCCTAGCATATTTCTAGGTATGTTTACATAGAGATTTTGACCGACATAATTGAACTTGGAAATGTTAGAGAACTACATTCGGATTTCTTGTTTGTTAGAGTGTTAAATAATGGATTTAATCATGCGGTGATGCGAATTTGGTGCAGGGAGAAGTGCGTTATTAGAGTTGCTGATCAATCATTAGTGGAGACTACCCGTATTCATATCATGAGAGGCACCGATCAGAATTCTTCCATCTACTAAAGAGCTTCTTTTGAGTGTGTGTCACCGTACATTAATTCCGGGTAGAATGGTGAGCTACCCAACCTCCCACCAATAAAAGCACTACTCTTTGATCTCTTGAGTGCTAATTTTGTCAATCATGAGGGTGACGTCCATGGATGAAAGCTTCCTTCTTGTAGTTCGATTTGCAGTTAGCACCATTCTCTCTCTCGACAACAACGGATCCATAGAAACACTCTCATCATCAACAAGGAGCGACATCAAAATCTACAAGGAAAGTTGGAAAAGTTTAAGGTTTACAAGCAACGGAATGAGAAAAAGAGCAAATTTCAAATACAAGTAAAGCAACATACAAATAAGCGGATTTCACATATATGTTGAGGACTTACAATACAATGAGGTAATTTTATATCCAAGTATGAAGACTTATTCATGAAAGCGAAGAAAAGTAAAAGGTGAGAATTTTTGAAGTTTATGATTTCAAGGCGATACAAGTTGTGAAGAATCAAGCGGTAAAATACTTCTTCCACGGCCATGGTTTATTTTGTATTTAATTTCTCTTGTTTTTAATTAAAAAAAAAAAAAAAAAAAAAAAAAAAAAAGAAGAAAGAAAAAACAAGAGAAATATTTGTATAAGCCGCGGGGAAGGAAAATATATAAGGAAGTTTCAAGCGACAAGGATTTTTAAGGTACAAGAGTTATAAATTGTTATGGATTTATGAAATTCAAGGGTTTATCATCAATAGTTGAAACCGAAGACCAAGAAGTTAAAGACGAGGAGCGAAAGACGTTTCTATTGGATGCCGTGAGAGTGGTGTTATCATAATTGGCGATCGGATGTGAAGGTAAGTAAGTAATCTCATCCTCGATAATATGGTTGATTTCCTTTCTTAGAGATCGTTAAAAATGGTTTTTCAAAATATTAAAAGATGTGGGTTTTTAAAAATATTTGGAAGTTATCCTTCCCACCATTCAACGTGATGCAGATTTCTATCTTCATTCCTACCTCGCACACATGTGAGAACCATAAAAAAAAGTCTTTTTGAGTGCAATTATCATAAAGTCTTTTTGGTGAGGCGAGGTCGAGGCGAAATGCTTATTGATCGTTTCTCAAACACGCATTCTCTCATTATGGTGTGGTTATTTCTCACTCAACATTTAAGAATGAGAATATGTTCTTTGGTATTTCTAACTTCTTATTACTAGCATGCGTAAACTCTATGTCCTCATAGCTCTTTGGATGTTGGACGCTTGAACGCTTTGAAGTTGTGAGTTTTTAGTTTGATTTGCTCGAGGACTAGCAAAGTCTAAGTGTGGGGAATTTGATAGGTGTAGAATACACCTAATTTACTATCTAGTAGTTTATGCTTTCTTTGCTATTTTTCTTGTAAATTATGTATTTTACGCTTGTTTTGAGTTTTATAGCTACTTTGGAGTCGCACGGAGGAAAAGAAGAAGAAAGCACCCAATTTGAGCCAAAAGGGCAAAAAGGTCATTTTATTGTGCGATTGATATATGGAGCCCGATTAAGGTTAAGGGCAACCCAATTTGAGGAGTGTTAAACACAGACGACCAAAGGTTAAGGGCTACTCTCTTGGAGGAGCACTAGAGAAAGGACAATTGAAGTTAAGGGGTCGCTAAACCGGGTAGCCCTTATCCGAAGATGAAGTGCTACTATCACCTGGTATGGATGGGTTATGGTTGATCCCAAACCCGTAGACCCACACCCGGATCCATATCCGCACCATTTTATCAACCCTAAATCGAGAGTTATTTCCAATCATCTTCATTTATTGATTCTCACTGAAAGTGAGACAAAGGTCGAGAGTGAAATCGAGGGATCGAAGTGAGATCGAGAAATTATGGCGGTGGTGATGTGATTGAGGCAAGCAATGGTTAGGTCACCGTAATCGAATCGGAGATAGGGTTTGGATTAATGGTCGGTCTGTTGATGTGAAGTACAACAAGGAACAAGCTGTTCGAATGAGCTTAATAGTTGTTCTTTGCTAATGCACCGAGAATTGGATCGAGAACTCGGTAAAATAATAACGTGTAAAGTCGAAGTCAAGATGAGAGCAGATTGAGAAGAAGAAGCAAGCAGATGAAGATAGAAACGGATATGGTTATGTCAAAGAGATTGAAGATGGGTTTTGATGACTTAGAGTTTCTGTGAATTGAGGAGAGACTGATGCGCTTGGTGGTCACCGCAACTAGGGATTCGATCCGAGTATGCGAGGCGTTGTGTTGAAACAAGAAATCGAGACATGGGTCTCTGTTGATCGAGAAAACATCTACCGTCGTCATAACAAGAAATCGAGACACGAGTTGATGAATCTGGTGCAGAGTTGAGCTTGAAGAAGAGATGGGTTTCAAGGTGATTTAATGGAAGAAATAAGGGTTGGTCATTGAAAGTGATTGATTGAGTCGATGGATTTGACATTGAGTGATTAAGACACAAATGATGGGTTAGTGTTGGATGGTGGAGTCGTGAGGATTTATTTTAGTCTTCTTTTGTGAAGTTGCAGTGTGATGCGGGAAGAACGATGCAAACTAGTTTGGCTCAAGGTAAAGATGGGAAGCTATGTGTTGAATGGATGTTAACCGAATTTGCGAGTGGCTTGAACACGGTGGAACCGAATCAAGCAGGTTCCCGATCTTTGAAGTCATGTGTTAGCGGTGCCAAGCAATTGCGAGCCGTGGAAGTGCTGACATTAAGAAGTATGAGTAGTGGAATTAACTACGAAGTGTGGTTATGTCAATGTTTAGAAGGGTTGCGGTGTGGTCTTACTTGAATTGGTGAGGAATTGGAGGTGATTAAGATGCTATGAGATTGAGGCCGTGTCTGGAGTTGGCTCTGGAAATGGAGATTATAGGTCTTATGAATCGTTTACGAGATGTCATTCTGAGTCTGAGGTAACATGGCGGGTTTGCACGATATGAGATAAGAACCGAAATGTTAGCAGATGTGATGAGGAGTCAAGGTGGTTACATATGAGCTGGATATTACAAGGTTGCAGTGGTTAGAAAGGTTTTGATGGGGATTTTGCAATGGATCAAATGAAGAACAGGGAAGGATACTGACATCCTGGTCATGCACAATGGTACACAGGGGCCAACATGGTGAAGCACAATCATGGTGCGGCAAAGACAACGGATGTGCAATAGCCTAGGCATGGGTCACTTTCAGTAGAGTTAGCTTTGATTTCAAGAATCGACTTCGGTTTTGACCAGTGACTCTTCCTTTGACCCTTGACTGACTAACAGATTGACGACGGTTGACCACTTTGACCGTTAGTCCCTATGATGGATGACGGAATATTCCGTCTAATATTCTCCCGACGACAAAATTTTCAAAGCGGCCGTGGACGGCGTTTCGGCCAAATCGGCCATAATCCCATTTTAGAAGGAAAATTCAGAATTTTCTATGGACCTCTCATGGGTATGAAGACTTGGGCTAGGAATTGGATGGAGAATTGGACTCAAATTTGGAAAGAGAAGGTGGAAGAGTTGAGAAAAGCTTGATTTGGAAATTGAATTGCAAAAGGAAAAGGATTCTAATCCTTGGAAGGGTGGAGAATTTTGAAGCCTATAAATAGAGAAGTTTTCTACAACTTCTACACACCTCTCTACACACACAATTCTTTTCTTTTCTTATTTTCTTTGGTGAACTCTTTTAACATGAGTAGCTAATTTTATTGATTGAGGATGAATTCCTAGTTCTTAACATGATTTGAGTTTTTGTTTTCAAATTCTATCTTGAAGTTTTTCACATAATTATCGATTGTTTTTACTAATAGGAGTGATCTTAAAGACATTCATGATTGATTGATAGATTGTTTAGGGTGGCCAACTAAATTGATTTGTTAATTCGATCTAAAGCTAGTGAAAGTTAGGGGATAAGTAATCGTTCTTTGACTCTTTACATAAGTAGCAAACACGAGACCTTGCGGAGGGATTCCGTGGAGCAATTGTGTGTAGAAACAACGTTAGCAAGTAGACCTTGAGCTAAGAGTCTAACTACTAATATCGACCTAAGAAATTCACAAAACCTAATGCATGAGCCAAGTTACATCTAGGTTGAGCTAATTCTAGGTGGCTTGGTGATTAGAATCCTAGTAGATCGAGAACTTCAGTATCCGGTGATATAAGGGATTTAGGGGTTTAGCACTGAGCTAGCTGCTTTACCTACGGTTGGTGATAATTTGTGACTAATAACAAGTAGAAGAGAACATAACTTGATTCATTGTTTTGTAACGAAGAAGGATTCCTTGATCTCGTCTCTCTTATTGCTTTCAACTTTATCTTTTAATTGCTTTGTTTATTTTCTTTTGCTTTTTACACCCCCCTTTCGTGACAATTTTTACAACTAGAATCTCGTGCTCCTCGTGGATCGACCTTGACTACCCTATATTACTAGTTAATGCAGGGCATAATCTGGTCCATGATGTTAGCATAATCCGGGACTCCATCCACATTATTATCCAGGCCAGCAGCAGAATACGACAACCTCTTTGAAGCTCTGACTTGGTAAGTAAGATAGTCAAATGCGGGAGAAAACTGCACCAAAGTTGTATTTTCTGCGAAGATGAATTGGATGATATAACATACCTTAACTTACTCATATAACAACACTCATCCAATTCCCATAGGCAATGCAGTTATTCAGTCAACCAACTGCATTAAGAATTTCCATATCCCCTCCGCTGCACACTCAAGCTGCCATTCATCAACATTATTCAGCATATCTTACTCCAATACAAACGATCCTGAAAAAAACCAACAAAACGATTCCCAACTGGTTGCATCCAATCATTATCTGCAATTTCTTAAATAAACATACACCGTCTTCGGATGCAACCATTTTCTTATATTTAACTTAATTTCTCTCTGAAAACCCATTCTTCTGGTCTATATGTAGCTTCCATAGTCACCTTAAGGAGCTTTCAGATATATTGTTTCTTAAATGAAGATAGATGTGACCCAATTTCCGACTCTGAGTATACAGATAACCATTTTGATACCCAGAATTTCCAAGTTGTTGTTTGCCACCCTCCTGTTGGAAAATCTAGTGGAATCTCGTTTTTTATTATGACAAAGTAGGATGAAAGCATGCACATGCTTGATAAGCGTTATTTCATAAGCATCAATTGTGCCTTGCATCCAAAATTATATATATAATAAGAAGATATCCAAATAACTTGGAACAAATCAAATAAAAAGGATTGCCGTAACTTATTTCGGGCCTTGACCTTGAGACAAATATGGATCATCTAAAATGCAAGTATATTGGTTGCCGATGCAGAAAACAAACATCGCCAAATATCCAAAAACTTCGAACTGGTCAAATAAAAATGATTGCGAGAACATACTTGTGCCTTGTCCTTGAGAGGTCCAGCACCTTCAATCCAAAATGCTATCTATCGATCATTTAAGATGCGGTATATTTGTTGCCAGATGTAGGAAAACAAACATTGCTGACATCTATATGACTGGAAAGTGAATGCACTATCCGTAGGACCAAGTCCATAGATCACACTTATAACACCCTCCGGAAGGCCAGTCTGCAAGGAAAGACGAAGAACTAAGAAACTTAAAAAAATCAAATGAATGGGACCTAATGGCAATCAAATTTTTTCTCAAAAATCTAAAAAACAAATCAAACTTTTCTTCGCATCCATTTTCAATAATATCAATTCCTAAACCCACGTAATAAAATTAAATCGAAGATTAATAGGAACATGAATTGTACTTACCTAAGTCTGGATTTCATGAATTTGTTAGCCAAAATTGTAACCAAAATACAATTCCTGAATCAGCATCAACAATAAAAAAAATAATTTGTTAAAGATATAGACAGAAATTAACAAATCTCAAAACTGCAAGTCTGCAACATGACATGAGGTTTTAAAAATCGTTATATAAAAACCAAACCAATAAATGGACGCACCTGTTGGATACGCCTGAAAGTCTTTGCCTTGTAGCTTCTCGGTTTCAAACGACGCTCCTTTGTACATAGAAAATAAATAAAAGTTATTGATGGATGATGAGTTTCAACCTTTCAACAAAAACTCTTCGGAACTAAAAGGTCGTTCCTTTCCGATTCTTCTTTCTCTCCTTAAATCTAATATATGGTGATGACACATCAGACAAAAAAATTGAAATTTATTGTGAGGCCGACACGTAAGCATAAACATTCTGCTTTATATTAAGAAGAATTGATACAAATCTATTGAGAGTTTTTATCATCATCGTTTGTATTTACCATATCTATGGTTTATGAGTGATTCTTAGATTGATTTGGGATGCATACTAGATTACTCTAATGATTGTTCTATTGCTAGTGGAAGTTATGAGATAAGTAATCGTCGATTAACTCTCTACACTAGTAGAAATCGCGAGACCTTACAGAGGGATTCCATGGAGGAATCGTGTGTGAAGACAACACCAGCAAGTAAACCTTTATCTAAGATTTTAACTACTAGGATCAACCTAAATTCACAAAGCTTAAAGCGTTCGATTGAATTACACCTTGAGTGATCTACTACTTGGTGGTTCGTTGAATAGAATTTGGTAGTCGAGAACTTCCGTCTCCAGTGATTAAAGGAGTTTTGGGGATAACACTTCTCTAGCTGTTATTCTACGGTTGGTGATGAATGGTTCTTACGAACAATAGATAAGTATACTAATCCAGTTAACGCTTGGTAACGATTTAAGGATTCCTTGATCATCTCTTTTATTTATTGTCTTTATATTTATCTTACAACCAAAACCCCCTTTTGTTATTTACTTTATTTTTCTGATCAAATAACCTATAAATTACACAGCTCTCTGTGGGAACGATCTCTTACTACCGCTATATTACCAGTTAATTAGTGGGAAATATCTTTATTAGTTTGTTGTGCCTAAGATATCCCATACATGTTTTGAGGATTCTCAAAATTCAGAAGGCCCTGGTTCGGCATCACTCTAGAAGGTTTGTTGGAATTTACTCCTTTCTTCATGAACCTTATGTTCCAATGGCTGTTGACGACAAGGAGTTCGGGGACGATAAAGAATTTTTTAGAGGCCTTAATGTCTAGGAAACTTCTTATGAGAATTTATTCTTGTGTTTTAAGAAGGATAACTAGGGTTTGGAATAGCCATTATTGTGAGTACACATAGCTATGTCCAACGATTTTCATCTTGCAATGTTTTTAGATTTATTTTTTTAAATTCTAAAGTTGATTTGGAAGATGATTTTGCAGTATTAATCTTTATGGTTTCATATATTGCAACTTGTTATGGGATATGTGTGTTTGCGTCCGTGAACTATGATTGTCCCATACACATGTCAAAAGGTAAGTCTTTCATCTGTCATTATGCAAATATTGATAAAAGAATGAATGAACTTTTGACAAACAAAAGTTAAGCCTATTATGTCATTATGCAAATATTGATGGAAGATAGGATGAACTTTTGTTTACAAAGATTAAGTCTATTATATGTCTCTATGCAAATAGTGATGAAAGATAGAATGAATCTTTGAATATTCAAGTAAGATATTGGTCTTTCCCTGATCCACATCTTTGTGTATATACTGTGCGGCTCCGTAAGTTCTCTTATGTGAGCATTTCCGATTAAATTAATCACGGGTTCTCTTGTGGTTAATTTAATTGAGTATTTTGGATACAAATTCATGTTTCATGTTATTTGTTATCCAAAGAAACCCTTCTTTTCTTGTGAAAGTAAGGTCACTCTTGTTGTTCTTTCGGGAATGACATTATATGGGGGAGAGTTCTTAATTGAATTTGTGCTTAATTGCCAACTGTGGGGAGTGTGGCTGTGAAATATTGTAGGGGTTACTTGTATTTTTATAAACTCCTTGATGAATGCATTTAGTTTCGGCTATATGATTGCATCTAAACAAGTTGATATGTTGTTCTCTTTTGGCCATGAAGTATCTCTATGGAAATTTTATTAGGATCCCACTAGTTTTCGTACCTTTGCCAATTTTTATGTACAAAAAGGGGGAGAATTAATGTGTAGTTCACAGTACTACAAATACATATGGTTTACGGATCATTATGTAAGAGGGAGTGGTTTTAATGTGAGATGAAGTATTGACTAAGGGGGAGTGATACATATCACCATAGTATTGTTGTCAAAGTTGTGATACAATTGAACTTTGATGTTGTGTAACAATACTATGACACTGTATAACAATCATTGAGAGCAACTGTTTTCTCATTGTTATAGCTACGGATCTTCAACAACACCGATGTTGAGTTGAACACGTTCAGAATCACTGCATTACTTGGAAGGGACGAAGATTTCTAGTAATGTTGAAGAACCAAGGAGATCAAGCATTTGGACGAGAAGCTACAAAGTTTAATTATTCTGTAATCCATATGTATTGATAGTTTTGTCACTAAAATTGAAAAATGGGGAGATTGTTAAAGCACCGCTCGGTGAACTCGCAAGCGTTGCTATCTCAAGCTTGTTTTTCAAGTTTAGTTGCCAAAACTATAAGTCTTGATGTCTAGTCTACTAATAGCTAAGTCTTGGATTAGGATAGAAAGTGTAGTTGAGCTTAGACTTCACGGCGTTCATCTATTGAAGATGAAGAACTACTAAGGGGAGCTTATGGAACTTCATCGACAAAAGGTTTGTGGAGATTTGAACTTATCTATCACTCAAAAGTCTATCTACTCTATCTCCTATTTGAGACAAAAGTCGTATAGCTATATAGACTTCAATGATGCACATTTGATATTTCGAAATGAAGTTTAACTCGCTTACATATTTCTCGAAATATGTGTTTGTAAGCTTTCGCTTTAACCAATTAAGTTCATCTTATATCCTTTTGACGAAAGTCAAAAGATGATCATGTGAAAATCGCACTGTAACATCTAACATGATTTGTGTGAGACAAGTCATTTGATGTATGCTCGGAATGTTTTGTATTGATCATTCGATCACTTGAAAATTGCTTTGAAGCTAATAGTTTATATGAGACAAGACTATTCCGTCTTCCGAGAATATTTCAATGATTGAAATGAGAGTTTAGAATAATTTGATTTAAGCATAGTATGCATACTTGCATATATGTATTCCATGTCCAGGAATCATAGTATTCATACCCGTATGCGTACATGTTGGTTTGTGAAAGTCCGGATCCTAGTACACATGCACGCTGTGACTCGGCATAAGGTTTAGGTCCGAGAATTTATTTTGAGTTTGGAGGTATGCATACATGTTCGCATACCGGCGAACCCAAACTTAGTCCGGACAATAAGGTATGCGTACACGTTTGCATACCTGAGTGGATGATGTTCTAAAATCGGTTTGTTAATGAACTAATACATTTATATAATAAGGAATGCAATCTTTTGCAAACCGTGGCTATAATGTTCATGACTTTATTCGAGTGAATCAAAATCGATTTTGCTTCCATTGTGTCTTGTATACTTCTATGAGAATATAAACAATTGAACAACTCTAGAACTAGTTTCATTTGAATCATTTGAACTAGTTATAGTTAAGATGAATGAGGTTGATATGAAAGTGTTCATATGGCTAACTTCGGTTAACTATTTTTGAGCCAACTAGGTGTACACATTTAGGTATGGTTACTCATATCTAAATGAATGTACATTTCATTTGTGTATAACAAGCTAAGTTCGATCTAACGATTGAAAGATATTAGCTTGAGTCTAATCAAAGTTTTCATCTAACAGTTGAATATTGAATGCTTTGTTAACAAGGTAACATTGATTTCAAACCATGATTTGGAGACTATATAAAGGAGAACTCTAGCAACTGGGAAACCAAATCCCCACACCTCCTGTGTGATACTAGTTGCGACTAGAGTCGATTCTCCTTTAACCTTAGGTTTTTCATGAAACCCTGTAGGTTAACGACTTGAAGACTTCATTGTGATTGAAGCCAAACCCAACTATTTTCTTTATAGTTGTGTGATCTAATCTTGTTGTTTTCTATCGTGATTGAATACTATCTTCTCTAAGATTGGCTCGAGATTTAATCTCCAATAGGCAAGATAAAAAGTAGTCACAAACATCTTTGCCTCATCGTTTGTGATTCCACAATATTTTGTTTCGCTACCATACGATTAAGATTATTGTGAGGTGATTGATATTTCTAGGCTGTTCTTCGGGAATATAAGTCTGGTATATCAATTGGTTCCTATTCACCTTGATTTATCAAAAGACGGAACAAAACTCATAGGTTTATCTGTGCGAGACAGATTTATCTATTCAATAGACTTTTCTGTGTGAGACAGCTTTGTTTATCAAGTCTTCGACTTTGGGTCGTAGCAACTCTTAGTTGTGGGTGAGATCAGCTAAGGGAATCAAGTGCGTAGAATCCTGCTGGGGTTCAGAGACGTAAGGAGCGCAACTGTACCTTGATCAGTGTAATATTGGTTAGGGCTCAACTAGATTCCAGTCCGAAGTTAACTTGGAGTAGGCTAGTGTCTGTAGCGGCTTAATACAGTGTGGTTTTCAAATCTGGACTAGGTCTCGGGGTTTTTCTGCATTTGCGGTTTCCTCGTTAACAAAATTTCTGGTATCTGTGTTATTTCTTTTCCGCATTATATTTTGTTATATAATAGAAATATCACAGGTTGTGCGTAAGTTCATCCAACCTTTGGTTGTAAACCATAGATATTTGATTTCAGAAATACAAGAAGGTTTGCGAACCTGTTCGCAAAACGCAAGTTCAGTTGGGAATAGTTCAAGAACCCAGTTGGCAAACCGTGGTGAACTAATTTTTTAAGGTTGGTATAAAGGGCTTAAGGTTGGCGAACCCGGGTGGCAATTTGTGTTCTTCTGAGTTTATAAACCACAAAACGATTGGCGAACCCAGTTCGTAAATTGTGTCCATCTGAGTTCTCGAGCCGAGTAGGGTTGGCGAACCCGGTTCACAAACCATAGCACCCTGACTCATGAACTAGCCTTATGGTTTGCAAACCGTCTCACCAACTGTCCCAGTAATTCTAGCAGATGCTCAAAGACTTATTTTTTTAATATGTTTAACATAGCTATGACTCTCTTAAACACTTCTAAGACTCTATTGATCACTTAAACTCTTATATATGTGAATCGATTCCTTAAGTGTTTTATGGATTCACATGACATATTTGCTAAACCGAACAATCACTATACACGATACTGTAACCGGACCATAGTGTATATTCCTCTATTGTATTTTCAAGACCTAAAATGTTTGCTTGAATCCTAAGTTATCTTAGATTGAATTTTAAGCAACCTTGAGTCTTGAAAATATGTAAATAGAGATGCTCTTTCAACTAGGATATTCAATACCTAACACTTTGTGTCCTAATTGATCTAGAGTCGTCCTCTATGAGGTATTCTCTGAGAAACATAATTAGCTTTACGACTAAAAGACTTCTCTTTGGGAATTCGTGAAGCCAGGTCCGACTATCTTTACCTTGATAGTTCGTGTATGCTGATCTTGCTTTTCTGTAATCGAGGTTTTCGTAATCTCTTTCAGGCAAGATAGATAGAAATCACAAAGTTCTCTTCGTCCCAGACTTTTTGATTCCTAAAGATAGATATATGAAAGTTGTTCTTAAGTAATCTATTAAAGATTGTTCTTGAGAGGTGGTAAAATATCCAGGCTTCTCATCTAAGTGAGTGTAAGTGTTTCGGATTATTAGGTTTGCTAGCTTGTCTATTGCAAACAGATTTCTAGCTTATCTATTGCAAACAAATTTTCACACCTTGATCTCTCGCTCTAAACGGAAATCAAATAGGCTTATCTGTTAGAGGCATATTGGTATCAAAAGTCTTCACTGAGGTTGAAGTAACTCTTAGGCTGTAAAGGACGTCAGCTAAGGGAATCAAGTGCGTAGAACCTTGCGAGGTTGAAGAGACGTAAGGAGCGGGGTTGTAAATGAAATGTTTGGAGGGTTTATTCGGTCTCATATCATTCCAATACAAAGTCTGATAGTATCCTAGTGTCTGTAATTGATTAATACAGCTCGGTGTTCAAATCTGGACGAGGTCCCCGAGTTTTTTTCCTGTAGTTGCAGTTTTCTCGTTAACAAAACTTCTGATATCTTTTGCTTTTCCTTTTCTGCATTATATTGTTTATCTTTGTAATTAGGATTTATGCAAGTTGTACGTATTCAATCTTAGTATATACGTCCATCTAATTATAATCGATTACGAGACTTGTTGCTTGTAGAATTCGTATCTTGAAAGATCGATAACAAGTTTAAATACTTGATAGAATTCCGATTGGAATATTTGGATACGACTTTATTGATCTTGGATATTGATTTTTTAGATTGTCTAAGTACTCTTTTTAAAAATTAGGTTCAAGGACTCATTTTATTATACTTACTGACTGAGAAGAGGTAGAGATATAAACTCTATATACATACTGTCAAGGATCATTAAGTTGGTATACTTACAATTGTATCAGGTTTTGTCCATACAGGTTGCCGAACGAAAAATTTAGTGGTGTATTTGGTACCCTAGTGTTTTCATCTCCGTCTCAGACTTGGTGATTCCTCAAGATAAATAATTAAAACTCTTCTTAATTGATCGGTTTAAGATTGTTCTTGAGAGGTGGTTAATAATCCAGGCTTCCCAGCTAACTGAGTGTAAGTGTTACGTATTTGTGAGGTTTTCTAGCTTTGTCTATTGCAAACAGCTTTCCAAGATCTAAAGAGAAATCAAATAGGCATATCTGTTAGAGACAGATTGGTATCAAAAGTCTTCACTTAGGCTGAAGAAAATATTAGGCTGTAAAGGACTCAGCTAAGGGAACCAATTACGTAGATCCTTGCGTGGTTCAAGAGACATAAGGAGCACGACTGCAGCTGAATTTTTTGGAGGGTGAATACGGCCTCAACTACATTCCAGTCCAGAGTCTGATAGTAGGCTAGTGTTTGTATCGGCTTAATACAATTCGGTGTTCAAATCCGGACAAGGTCTCGTTTTTTTTTTTTCACTTGTAGTTTTCCTCGTTAACAAAACTTCTGGAGTTTGTGTTTTTCCTTTTCCGCATTATATTATTTATCTCTATAATATGAATAACACAAGTAGTACATAATCAATTCTAGTAGATAAGTCCATCTTAATTGTGATCGATTACGATACTTGTTCTTGTAGAATTCGTATCTTAGGAGATATATACCAAGTTTCATACTTGGAAGAATCCAGATTCAATTATTTGTATACGACTAGATTGATCTTGGATAATGATTTTTGAGATTGTCTAAGTACTCTTCTATATAATCAGGTTCATAGACTTTATTGTCTTGACTTTTTGCTTGTGAAGAGGTAGAGATATAAACTATATATACATATTGTTCAAGGATCATTAAGTTGGTCTGCTTGAAATTGTATTAGGTTTTGTCTATACATGTTGCCGAACGAAAAAGTTGGTGGTATAGTTGGTACCCTCTCTTTTTCACAAACTTCAACAACGAGAAACTCGAGAGGAATATTGTCAAATAACAAGAACTTAAGATTTCAAGCACGAAACTAGTTTCCACATCCTCAGAAAGTTGTTTCGATATAACCATGATATGTTGGATAGATATCAAGTACCAAAGGAGTTACCTTACGAAACTATAAATGCTTCTCAAGGGTCTCCTTATTCTTCACAAGAAACAAATTCAAACCTTCAACCCGACACCGGCGGACTCCCACATCGTAATTCTAATCTCAATAAAAATGGAAATAAAGAAAGATATGATGGACCAGGTGTCAAAAGAGCAAAAAAAAAAAAAAAAAAAAAAAAAACAAAAGACAACTCAAGAGACGAACATTCATCAACTTCAAAATTCAACTATCAAGATTTTTTTGGAAAACAAGAAAATACATGATATTGTTAAAATAGTAGAGTGTAATAAAATGGTTGCAGAAATGAAGAGAGGTCGTAAGACGGTTGAACAAAATTTGTCTAATGTTCACATGAGAGGAATCATGGGAATGGGCACGCTAAAGATGAACTGCACAACTACGACTCTGACAAGATTAATTTGATGAAATTCATGCACAAAAGGCACAAGTACCCCTAACAACAGTTGACATTGATTCTTATTAAGAGGACGACTCCTTAGATGAGGATAAAAATAATGCCATAACGCTTGTTTAGTTATTAATTTTAAGTTTCGGATGTAATAGTTAGTTTTAAATTAAATGTAATCCTTATTTTGGATGTCAATGTTTTTCTAATTCAAATTACACAAATCAACGTAACATAAACCAAATTACATTGGTATAACTAAAATGATTGAAATGATAACTATAAAGTAACATCAAACTAAATCATGTGAAGGTTTCTTCTTTCGAATTCAGCCCAACCATGGACAATGAGATCCTATCCCTTAATCTTAAATATAAACCTCTGTTTTGAATTCTCTCTTCTACCATTTTATGCTCTCTTGCGGACACACCATGCATGAGTTCAACTTCTTTCCTTAAATATTTATATGGATAACTAGTCCAACTAGTATCGCGTCGGGTTTCCTCGATTACCATATTATTAAAAATGATGCATGGGAGCATAAGCTATCTCTATTGGTTTAAAAGAACGATATGGTCCAAAAATTATACAGAACTTCCTCTTCAAAATTCCAAATACTCGTTCAATGCTTCTTCCCATGTTCGGGCATCTCAGTGTAAGATTGAATTTAAAGTTGACCACGTTGGATAAATTTCGTTTGTCAGAAAATACCCTATGTTATAGTTATTGTTGTTGACGGTGAAATTTGGTTGGAGCGATTCCATACTTCGAGTTCTTCAAATAGATGGGATTTATGCAAAATATTGATGTTGTTGTCACAACCTGGAGGGCCAAAAAATCATGCCATATCCAAAATCATAAGAAGCCGTCAGCGCCTGCATCATCGTTGGTTTTGAGTAGTGTCCCATATACTGAGCTTGCTAAGCATAAGGACATCCATGCCACACCTAATGCATGCAATCAAAGCTATCTAGCATTCTGGGAAAGCTTCTATTCGTATTTTCAATTAGTAGTTTATCAACATCATCTTGTGTTGGTGATCTTAAAAAACGTGGACCAAAATGGTTGATTACAGTTTCGCAAATCTAGAATCATCTTGTTTTTACCATACGAATGTACTCATCACATGCATTCGTTGGCACACCATAATCTAGAATCCTTAGGGCTGCAATAACCTTTTGTTCATCACTATGGCCTCATACATTTCTTGTATCAAATTGATAGTTGAATATAAGATCATTTGATTCATCCATTTGATCGTTCTTTTAACGTTTATATCTTCATTCATTTAATTTAATTGATGCATATGCGCTTGTTATTATTGGAGAAAGATTAGAGCATGCATCTGGACGTTTCTTTATTTTCCAAATTAGGATCCATAAAGGAAAAAAAAACAAATCTTGATTGAAACGACTGAAAACAAGTAATAAATTAAAGAAATTGGATGAATTTTTGTGAAAATAGAAAATAGAGTTGTGCGTGTTGTTAGTGAATGAGGGATGATTTATATATGTAAGATGGAGATATATCCATTGTATAATGTAGTCATTGTCGTTCATAGTTGAGCCGGTCAGCTCTACTTAATCCAATTCTCCGGTCATGCGTTGAATCGAGCCGTGGATCAACTAGGGACTTTCGTCTCTACTATGAACAACCAACTCCAATATCACAAATATAATCTATTTCCACTGTGACAAAAGGAGTTTTCCCATCTACGTGGCAGGGCAAGTGGCAAATTTACTTTCTCCCACCGGACTTGCTCTTATGGAGTGGATGAAGTAGAAAACTCGATGGGAGTGTCGAGGTCAAACCTTTACTAAGCGATAAGTACTAGATCGCTCGGTAAAGACTCTGTCGCTCGGCCATCTCTTAATCGCCAGCGGCTAAGACTATGCCGCTCGGCCTTATCTCAGCGAGCGGCTACATCATCCAACTGTCCAATATTTTTCTTAATATGTATTGAATTTCAAACTCCTATCGACTCAGACCTTTGTTACGCCTCTTACACATTTCTTCTAATCCCAAACAAAACTATTTTAATTTTCTGTAATATGGCTTCTGGTTCCCAATCTCCACAAGATAATAAAAACTTTGAGGTTTAAGATTCAAGGTACACGTAAATGAATGCATTTGCAAATAGTGTGCTAATTTTACACAAGGTAATATTAATGGTTGCCAACAACAAGCCGGCACACAATTCAGAAGTTTGAAGAAACAATAAACCTCAATAGTCGTGATTGAGGAGGGTTATTAGGTCGTTTCCATATATTAATGGTCAATGAATGGCCTTGTATGTTCTGAGATCATGCAAGCCAATCGAACCCGAAAGAGTGGTGAAAGCGATCTCGATGTGGTAAGAACAATTATACATAAATTGTAGGTGAAATTCCATTATTTCAACTTAATATGCAAAAAAAAAAAAAAAATGTTTAAGCCACCGTCATATGCCACGCTAAATATATGACTGCAAATTTTATTTTCAATCACAAAATTGGTTAAAAAGACCAAAATCAAAATTTCCTGGGTGAAAAGGACAGTCAGTTTTAGATACTGTTTAAATGGACAAAACTTTAAAAATAGGCAGGATGTAACCAGTTTCATCCTGTCCATTTTCAAATATTTTTTCTTATTTTTATTTTACACAGGATGCATCCAGTTTCATCCTTGCTATTTTTTAAATTTAAGCCAGGATGAATCCAGTTCCATCTCGCTATTTTTTTTTTGTCCATTTCACCCATAAAAATTTTTACTCGTCCATTTGAACCGTGTTTTAAATTTTTTTGGACAAATGACCCATTTTCCGATTTTCAATCTGATAAACATTTTTGTTTTCTTTTTGAAAAAAGGTTATAATTTTATAAAAAGGACAAAAGAAAAGTATAAAGACAAAAAAAGCCCCCAATCAGTTAAGTATGGTTATGTTTTCCTTTTAGGACAGCCTTCGAACGCGTGATAAGTTGACTATAAAAAACCCCCCATGGATGGTCACTTTGGAATCTCTGTCTCTTTCTTTGCCATCACTCTTTAGTTTCTTTCTCCTTAAATCGTTCGTAAAATAGTAAAAAAGATTAGAGGCCATATTTTCCAGCCTTTATTCATTTCTTTTCTAAATTTCCAAACCATCAATTGTTGTTCCATGTTCTTTCTTTTTTATATATAGACAGCGGGGAAGTCGTTCTTTCTTTTTTATATACAAACAGCGCGAAAGTCGAACCTCTAATTTCTACCATAAGAGTTCAACCCCACGGCTAACCGGGTTATTCCCAGTTGATTAGTTCCATGTTCCTTCTTTGCAACCATCCGGTAAACAACATAGAGCAAAGAAGAAGAGCGTTCTTTTCACTCTTTGCATTTGTTTTCTTTTGAAGCTTGGTTGTTTTTTTTCTCTCTCCCGTATAATAGAGTTTATGCATTTATGGCCATGAATAATCTTGATAGCAATTAATGTTGATACCTTATTAAATGGCTGTTGATCCACTAGAAACAAGCAAATATATCCCCGAGGGGGTCCCTAATTAAAGATGGTCGATCATCTTGATTGAGATGAAGTCATCAATTGCATTATGGTCTTAATTATGTAGTAAGTAGATCATTAAATCGATCTTTTGACAAGTATTAAAATGTATATTCAATATGCTGGATCTCACGACCAGTACCCTTTCGGCTATATGAAAAGGTATTTGGGAACTATTTTCCTTTTCCTTGTTCCTTGGTAATTTTGGTCATGGTGGTGACAAAGTATTGTTAAGACTTAAATTAGTTGCAATGTCATTTGCCAACTTAGAGTATCTCTTTGAGATCGTCCTTATTTCTATTTATCTAACAAAAACTCGGCTTGTCACCGCAAGAACTCACTTGTATAACCGCCAAACATTCGAGAATCGATTCAACTCAGTTGTTAGAATCTATTTATCTAACAAAAACTCCGCTTTTTTTTCTTTGGATATATAATACTTG
This sequence comes from Papaver armeniacum, assembly GCA_023531295.1. Taxonomy (NCBI): domain Eukaryota; kingdom Viridiplantae; phylum Streptophyta; class Magnoliopsida; order Ranunculales; family Papaveraceae; genus Papaver; species Papaver armeniacum. The sequence goes on from JAJJWW010006692.1 coordinate 96,350, forward strand.
TCATCAGTTATATTTGGTGTTGTCGGATATTTTCTCAAATGTTTGCCGTTATGAAGGGGCACCGACGTAGAAGTTTTTTTTTTTTTGGTTTTGAATTTGAAAATCTATTTCGGTTTTCTAGAAATTCCTATCAACGCGTCTCTTCCCATAGGGTTTCTTTCCAAGAGATACCATTAATGGATGCCTGTTGAAAGCGTCTGTTGGAGATGAAAAGACATCTCCAAAAGGCATGAAATCCTCTTTAAATAGAGAAGGTTTTCTCCCATTTCAACACATAAAATCAATTTGTTTTCTTCTTCTCTAATAGCATCATCAGAACCTTATACAATGTGTTCTTGGTCAGGTTAAGGAAGCACAATATTGAATTCTATTATGGTATTAGGATTTTATTAAATCCTGAAGGCATAATTCGAGAGACCTGTTGTACTCGCCAAGTTAATTGGTCGAATTATTGTCTAAAAGAATCGAAAGAGCCTTGAAGTCAGGGGTACACCATTCTTCTGTTTTGTTTTCATCCTCTAGTTTTAACCCAATTTTCCAACAGATATCACACCCAATATAGTTAATCTCGGATCTCGGTCCATTTAGGTTGGGACCAAGACGCTAGTACAACTTTGTATCGGGAAAATTATCGTTGAAATCTCGGTGATATTTTGGTTCGAAATTTAATATCAATTTTTTTTTTTACACATTACACTAGTATTCATTCAACATATAAGAGAACTTAGTAGCCATATGAAGTTCAAATTGAGAACGAGATGGAGGTCACTTTTCGGATGTTTAGGGATCAATCTGAGATTGAAAAGAAGGGAAAATAAATGAGGGTTGACCTTTAGGGCTTTAATCATTTTGGATATAGTGTATATCGTTTCGCTTGAATGCCAAAGCCGATAATTTCGGTAAGATCTCGGCAATTTCTGTCGAAATTGACTTCATTAGGTGCACCTACAAATATTAGGCGAGACCCTTTCTCTTATTAATATTAGCAGATTGTTTTAGGAGAATTATTGGTGAAACAGAGAAAGATAAGAGGAAGTAGAAGAACAATCTTATTAGTATATTAGAGTAGAAGCATTACATAGTTTCCTTTATATACAACCCTAGGAATCTAGTTGGACCGCACATCCATGGGCCTTAGGCCCTGTAACACTCCCCCTTGTGCGGTTCAATAACAAAACAAAACTTTATACATAGTGCTTCACATATAGTTCTTCAAATGTCGTTCTCCTTGATGACTTGTGTCGAAGTCCATTGCCTAATTAAAACTTTGATAAGGAAAAAACCCAGTGGGACAAAACCTTGGTACAACTCTTCACATGTAATACTTCACATGTTGTCTCGTACTTTACATGTAATTCATCACATGCAATACGATCTTGAAAGACCGATGAGTCTAAGTTAATTGCCTAGTTAAAACTTCGTCAGGGAAAACCCAAAGGGACAAAACCTGAACTAAAGAAAAAGAGTACAATATTAAGCAAACTTAATTAGAACATAGTTGGACTCAAATATGTTGCCTCATTAAAACCTTGACAAGAAAAACCCAGTGGGATAAAACCTTGATGAAGGGAAAAGAGTACAACGTGACAGATGCAAGTAAATGTGATCCGTTGCAGATGATCACTTTGCTCCGTTTAAATTGACTAGTGGCTTCACAACTCTTAAGGCAGAAAATCCTCGTGGGAAAGACAATAGCCTTAGATGAGAAATTACATTCCTGGTGTTTGTTGTTCTCTCATCAAAGTATCAAGACTCGCCTTGTGGCGCAAGGTTTCTCACAAAGCCCTGGAATTGTCCTCTTGCAATGAACATTATAGCATTCTGCTACTTAGTTAGCTTGGTAGTTTCAAAAGATACGTTGCAAATAAAATCACATGTATTCCAATTTTTGTGGAAGAACTCACAAAAGGTGATTTTAGTCAGAAAATTTCCATTTCTCTACTTCACCCATGACACTAATAAACCAGTATATATTGAAGTATGACAACAAGAGAATTATTTTTAGTAATCTATTCAACCTAAAGTAATTGGTTGACATGTATAGTGAGTTTCTCTTGTCTTGTTGAGATAAAGAAATTTCTCAAATTAAGCTAAATGTAACAAAATTAAAAATGGAAAAGAACCCCAAAGTAATGAGGGTTAGACGTACTGACTCATATAAAGCATGTGAAAAGGAACATATGTATCATGAGACAAAGATGTAATTTTATCTTCGGTAGTAATAACACCAATACACAAGTATCAACCGAGTATGGGATCAGCAGCTAAAATGTAATTTTAGCTCCCATCATAAATGAAAGAGTTGGAAATGCACCTGGTCATAGGTGTTGGTATATACAATGTAATGTGTATATCATAGTAGCAACCAATTTTCACATCAACTTTAATGGCAACAAGAACTTTGCCGGGCCAATTGACTATCTTATTGAGTTGAACTAGATCCAATGCCTGCAGTTATGGAATGAAAACACGAGACATAAATTCTATAAAGTACTTGAGATATATTGGGTGACACGTAATATATATTCACTCTAAAGTACTTGAGATGAATCCCACTTTTATTACGTAATAAGGCTACACCACTTATTAAAACTCTCAAAACCCAAGTGTATAACTCATAGTTATTTTTCTTCCACTAGCTTAAGGAATTTAAACTAGTTGTTGAACTATTTCCTTATAATGTGACTATGAGGATTGGATCATCGAGCGAAGCACTACTCAAAATTTGTTTTCAAGATAGAACAAAGACGTCACAAAATCTCTACATGTACCAAGAGATAATCACACCTTGTTAAATTCCACAGAAACCCATGCAAGTGGATATCATGTGGAAACTCATAGTGATGAGAATGTAATTGAATGCATCTTTTATAGTCTTTAATGTATTAGAGAAATTAGTAAGTCAATCTAGTGAAATGTAAATTACTATAATATTTGGATTATTGAATCCATATTGACTCAGACGATGAAATGTTGGGAATTGACTCATACAGGCTTTGGGCATAACCATAAAGCCACTTTAGTTGTGACATGATGATCGTTTTGAAAGGACTCATACGAACATCAATTTATTTGAGTGAACAAAAACGGGAGAAAGATTGACAAAATGCGAAATAATGGCATATCTCTCAATAAGTGTTTTCTAAAGTACTAGATGCACAACATCCCCCCCACCCCCCTATTGCTTTTAAGTAAGAAAGCATATCGCTCATTTCACAAAGTATTCAGTAAAACAGGATCGAGATCATCCTAAGATGCAAATGGTAAACAATCCATATTACAACGAAAATAAGGTGAAATTTAGAAAAAAATATTCATGCAGAATGCAGACCATTAAAGTGACTTATGGCTATGGTGAATGTTTTGACATTTTGGACTAGTTATAGTTCCCAAGAAATTTTGCGTTTGGAAAACTACTAGCACATATTATACATGTAAGGTCTCACCACCCCTTGTAAATGCTAGCTAGTGTACATCAAAAGGACTCGATGGTTATTGCGTATTTAATATGATCAATGCAGAGCATCCTATACCTTATGGTCTCGCAAAGGCTATCATCAAAAGGTTACAGATGGCGCCTAAGGCATTTTTATGCGTACAAACCTACCTTTAATTGCTTGGGGAATATGCAATATTACACGCATCTTCACTTATTCATTTTAGACCCACAATTGGTCAACCATTCTTTGCGTACCAGTTGGTAACTGGATATAAGCCTGACATTTTGTGTTCTTACGCATTTTTGGTTGCACTATATATGTGCCCTTACGAATCCACATCGTACTATGATGGGTCATCAAAATGATTGAGTGACTATGTTGGACTAGAATTTCCAACGACTATCCTCATTTTAAAACCTTTGGCAGGAGATTTCTTACCATTAGATTTGCGGGTTGTCATTTTAATGAGAGAGTCTTCCCATCGTTAGGGGGAGATAAGAAAAAGTAGTTTCTAAGGGAACGACATGAATTGTCGTGGTGTGTTCCCACTATATCTCACATTCATTCTTGTACTCCACAAATGTAAATGTGAAGTGACAAAGAATAATCGATTTCAGAAAGTGCACTGATATCGTCAACGTGAAAATATCACACATACCAAATGCAAATAATCCCTGCAAGGTTAGAAATCCTCAAGATATGGGGTACACCATAGACTAAGGTGTTACAACTACACTTGGTGGAAGTTTAGTTAAGGTCGTGGCTCCACAAAGGAAGATGGAGAGACCACCGGGTTCGATCAATACTCACCTAGAAAGGAAGTAGATGAGTAAGCCACAACCTAATTTGTATCATTAATGAAATCATCTCATTTTATTGACTCTGACTATGTCCATGAATCAATACTGGAGGACTCTCCGAAGTTTTAAATGATTCTAGAGAACAATGAAATCCTGACCGATTATGAGAATGCACATGAGTCAATGAAATGATATAATCCATAAATAGTTGCTCCAGAAGTATAGCACAATGAGATCGAACCATGATTTATTTTGATTAGTTTCAAATTAATAGCATATTTGGCCTACACAATTCAGGTAGAACTTAGTTCTTTGGCAGATATACTGGTATTTGGTGTGGTAGTGCTAACCAACCAAGTGTAAAGCCTATGGGTTATACATGATTATTTGTCATAAAGCACAGTGGGAATATTGAAGTCTCAAAGTATCAAGACTCTCCTTGTGGCGCAAGGTTTCTCACAAAGCCCTGGAATTGTCCTCTTGTAATGAATGTTATAGCGTTCCGCTACTTAGTTAGCTTGGTAATTTCAAAAGGACTTGAAATGCAAAGATATGTATGTGGTTATTACGTATCTCTAAAAGAATCAAGAGATAAAAGATATTTACAAAAGTACTTGACATCCTTTTTATGCCCAAATCAAGTGACTCTAAACCACATAGTGCGTTTACAGTTAGATAGAACAGTCACTTATAGATTGAAGCAATCAGGCGGATGTGGTATACCCGTCTAAGTGTAAATTGATTTGGAGGGGATAGACAAGTAAGGTATTTTTCATTACGTATTCACAAGCAAGATCCTGATTTGGAATTCTAGCTACATATGTTGATGTTACAGACATGATGGGTACTCTTGACGTAATAAGAGATCCTACAAGCTACTCTAAATCCAAATTTGAGATGAGAAATCTGGGAAAAGCTCGACCTAAAATTGAGCTTGTGGTATATTATTCCACCAATTTGCATATGTCTAAAGTTGTCAGGCAATTTAACAAGGACATGCATACTGCTAGCACTCCAATGGTTAGTCGAGGTTCATATGTAATTAAATGACCAATTGCCTAAAGGAAGATGACAAAGATGTGTCTGGAGATGAATTTCCCTTATCTAAGTACAATAAACGCATTATTGTACTTAGCATAATGTACTCGACCAAATGTTACATCCTCAGTGAACTTGTTAGCTAGATATAGCTCAGCGCCAACGCAACGTCATTGGAATGGTATAATAATCATATAATTAAAAGTAACCATTGACATGACTTTCTTTATTACTGCAAAGATATAAAAAGGAATGCTAATGAAAGTGCAATCCAAAAGTTGTTGATTATGAAGGAACAATAATCTCTTCTCCAACGAAAGTAATCAGGGGGAGATATGGTAGACTATTTTCTAGGTCATTACCGATATTCAGTTTCGAAAAGTACATGAATAAAAGAAATGTCTGGAACAACTCTGAAAGTAATCAGGGGGAGATTCCGACATCAGGGGGAGGATCCAAGGATTGATGTCGATATATTTTACTTGAAATTGAAGTCGTGTTGTACTCTTTTTCCCTTCGATCGAGAATAGTTTTTCCCAAAGGGTTTTGTTATCGACAAGGTTTTTAGCGAGACAACACTAAAAACATCAAGTATGTTGAACGTTGAAGACATAAAGATTGCCGTTGATATTACCGAAAATATCCGAATCAAAGAAATGAAACGCGATAGTCTGTTAAGAATCAATATAACTTATAAACATTCAAGTTAATCAACAACATGGTCTTATAAACATTCAAGTCACCAAACTAAAGTGTGATAAACTCCTTTTGACTGCATTAGACTAATGAAAATTGTCTGACATCAGGGGGAGCATTTAATGGTTTGTTGAACTATTTTTATTCACCAAGGTTGCTTTTTTCCCACAGTGGTTTTGTTACTAACTTTTTTTTTTGTTAAGTATCAAATTTCCGGCAAGGTTTTGCAAGAAGAACACATTTCTTTCCCTTTATTTTCCTCTTTACCCAACACGAACACTTTTTCATTTGCAAGAATAAGAATACCTTTTCCTCTTTACCCAACACGAACTTGATTCATTTCCATCATCTTCCATGATTTCTCGGGATTTCGTTCCCCTCTTTTCATTCGATTTCCTCTTTACCTAGGTGATTCCAAACGATGAATTATTATCACATGAACATAATCGACCGTAACACAAACATACAATATTGTTATAAAATGAAAATCAATTGATATGGGATGCATCATGCATAAAAATAACTTGTACAGATCAGGTTCATTTTCACCACGGATTTAATCAATTAATTATGGGATACATAGATATAGCTTGAACAGATCTTGAACAAACATATCAAATTAATTTTCACCACGGATTTAACATTGGATATGCCGAAATCAAAAACAAGGAAAGGAAAAAAAATAGGAGAAAGTAGATCCAACTTAGCTGATTTGATTCCAGAAAAAAAAAAAATCCAATCTAACTCTCCGGTATAGCTTCGTGCATGATAACGTGTTTTAGGAGAATTATTGGTGAAACGGAGAAAGATAAGAGGAAGGAGAAGAAAAATCTTATTAGGAGATTAGAGTAGAAGCATTACATAGTTTCCTTTATATACAACCCTAGGAATCTAGTTGGACCCTAGTTAGTAATTCGGCTACGCAAAAATTAGAGTGGAGAGATTCGAACCTTCTCCCTGCTGCCTTCCGAAGTTGACTTTGCACCACTGTACCAACTATTTGTTGGTGATATATTTCGGTATATTAAGTATATATTAAATTTAACTCAAAAATCATGCTCCCATACCTAAAACTTATTATTTTATTAATTAAATGTCCACCATATTTTCTCGCATCGAACTCAAATTAATAAAATGAATTATACACGTACGTATGCCGCCAGACACGCCGAATCACGAACCGTTGACCAAATTTTTGACCGAATTTGACTTTGGCGAATCCGTATAATACTTGTACGTTTGTCGTTCCGTACGTATGCCGTATCCCGAATTACTAACTAGGAGTTGGACACCACATCCATGGGCCGTAGGCCCTGTAACACGGATTTATTTCTTTTGCTAGAACTTTTATATCTCACAAAAAGAGGATTAAGGGAAATTTTACCGACCAAGAGTAATTTTAAACCGAGAGCATAGTCATATTTACCACTTAGTTGTGGGTTGATATTGATCATTTTTTTCTGTTGAAGCATAGTTGATATTGATCATGTCCAACCTTGTTACTATTTTCTTTTTAAGCTATAAAAAGACAGAAATGATATTTATTTATACTGGGAAAAGCTTTTGTGACTTCTAACGGTGTGACTCAGCTTGTTCATTTATAATCCCAGTAATCACCACAAGATGTTCCCACGGATTTCTCCTCATTATTTTTGTGGTAATTGAATTATTGTCTCTCCTTTTCATGGACCTACACAATTATCCTTTAGAAACTTTATAAATGTCCCTAATGGCATAATTGAAATTTTTGATAAAAATTTAAATCCTATACTTCCCCTTTTAACCTTCAATTACCGACCTTTCTTCTTTAGTACCATTTAAAATGAAATCAAAGAACAGAAAATGAAAACTGAGAGATGAAGAAGAAAGAAGATCGATGCTGATTTTGGGTTTTGAAAGATGAGTTCGAAATCGAGTAGATGGAGAATGGGTTCGGTTCTAATTTGACTCAGGTAACAGAACGAGACCGAAACAGTGATTAGGTTTCAGTTATGTGAAATCAAAAGAAGATGGGTTTTGTGAAATTGAATTCATGGGTGTTGGTTCTTCTGCCGTTAGATGATACCGCCGGTCTCTGGAAAAGGAAGATGAGATTATGGTTCTGCTAGTTATGTTTGAAGACGAATCAAATTGAGAAGGAATTAACAGTTTGAATCTAGGGTTTACTGTTGTTGTTGAATAATTGATGATTGAATTGAAATCAAGAAGAGCTGGAGATTCAAGAGGATGAAGGTGTTGCTGTTGATGTATGTCAGAATTAGGGGTTGAGATCTTGAAAGAAGCAGAGATGAGTTCGAATTAATGAGTTTTTGCTGTAATTGAAGCTAATGGATGAATGGGTTTTGATGATTTAGGGTTTTCCTGTGAATTAAAGGGTCGATTATGGAATGGAGTGAAAGCAGGATGAGCTGATGACAGTAATGCAAATTGAGGTCTTCTGAGATTAAAGGATATGAGATTGTTCTTTGGTAAATGGTATTGTTGATGTGGTGGTGAATGATGTCGTAGTGGAGGTGACGGCAGTCGGGTTGTGGATGTTTTTTATTTTGTGTATGGTGGTTCTTTAATTTGTTTTTGATAGTAAATCGGAGATGGAAGAGGTGAAATTGGTGGGGTCCAAGTTGGTGAGCGTGTAGTTGATAGCATTATAGGAGTATAAATGGAGTTGTTGGTGTTGTTTTGTGTTTAGCTTCAGATGGAGAGCTTGGTCTTGAAGTTGTTGTTGTTTATGAAGCTACAGGTGATGATAAATTGTTGTTGTTTATATGTTTTTATGGGATCAACTCCTTTGTTGACCCAATTTTTTTATGGGATCAACTCATCGTTGTTGCTCCATTTATGGGATCAACTCCTGTTGTTGATCCAATTTTTTTATGGGATCAACTACTGTTGTTGATCCTTTCAACTACTATTTGTTGACAACATTTTCTTGGATTAGTATAATCATGCTTGTTTAAATCATGTAATTTTCTTCCAATGTTTGAACTTGTGGTAGCATGACTGACTCCATGTCAGATGATGCGTGTTCGACTCACGCCAAGTTCACTCCATTTACATGGATCAACTTTCATTGTTGATCCAATTTAGTGGATCAACTACCATTGTTGATCCCCTAAATTGGATCAACTTCTACCGTTGATCCTTTTTTTATTTGGATCAACTACCGTTGTTGATACAAAAATATCTGAACCAGTGGGTGGTGGCGCGGACTGACTAGTGGTGGTGGGCGACGGACTAGTGGTGGTGGAGGACTGTTGGTGGTGTAATGGTGGTGGTGAAGGAGTGGTGGTGGAATATTAGTGGTGGTGGTGGTTGTTCAACGGTGGTGGGGTAGTTGAATGTTGGTGGTGGTGGTGGTGAAGTGGTAGAGGAAAAAATTTGTTCCATTTTGAAATAAAGAAAAATATTATATGAGTGAGAGTATTAAGGTAATCTAATTTTAAATGGATAAGGTTATTAAAAAGTAGGGACATATATATTGTTGTATAAGGATATATTTATTGGGTGTCAAAAGTAGGGACATATAAATAATGTACCCGATATTTTTTCTAACAATTTAGAAAGAGTGGAAGCGATAGGTCCTCCATGAAAACGATGTCAAGTAATCACCGACGAGCAGTGCTATCCCGCACGACCTTGCGGAAAGCTATCCCGCTCAAACGGCCTCTTTTACCGTTAGATCATGCTAAACCCCAGATCTAACAGCCTTGAACCCTTTAGGGGAAGTGGTGGGTCCTTTCCTGAAAGTGGTGGGTCCCTTCTTGAAAGTGATGGGTCCCTTCTTGAATGTGAATCTAACCGTTGATTTAATCATCCAATGGTAAAGAAACCGCTTTTGCGTGAAACCATCCCGCAAAATCGTGTGGGATAGCATTTGTCATCACCGAATGTCATGTAAGTATGGACCACAAATTGGATTATAAATTTGAACCAGCGATATGATTTAATAAGAAAAAGATCTCACGAAATAGAAAGTGGTTGATGTATATATTACATCCGTGCACGACTAATTTCCCCCCATAGAATAAAAGGGTGGTTGATATAATTAATGACATGTAGAATTACAGATGTCACCATCATATAGTGCAAGACTACTACTCCAGTCCAGTTCCGTTCTTCAGCAATTATTTTTTTTTTCCACAGCTCTCTTCTTCTTCAGCAATTATACTCTTGTTTTTTGTTTTTTTTGATGTAATTATTATACTCTTGTTGAGTAGTTCAATTTTCTTTTTCAATGCTCAAATTTGGAGTTTAAATATGCATAGTGCATAGTATTTAGGAGATATATGGGGAATGTAGTGTACATCTGACGACGATGATGATAAAATAAGACCGCAGTATCAGGGAAGTGTTTCACTTAAATCACTTGATCACCATGTGATGTTTCATTAAAGCGAGACGTAGTTACTTAAATTCTTTTCTTTTTTGAATTACTTGCATATTTCATTTTTTTTATCGGCAAAGATAAACTTTTTATAAAATAGCCTATCAAAGGTAAATGAAAGTTTTTTTTTTTTTGGATCGGTAAAGATGAATATATTGATCAAAAAGGAGAGGGTACAAAAGGCTTGTACCACCCTCAAAAAGTTACAAAAGGAGAAAAGAAAAGAAAAAAAAAAAAGGAATGAAGGAGTACACAAACTACCTCCTCAATCAAAATACATCCTTGGCCAGCCTGACATTACATCCTTAAAATTATAATCTTCAAAGTTTTTGAAAACTAAGCACAAAGTGAACAAAGTATACTTGATTCTATTCTGAAAAGCAATCTCACTACTCTCCTTGCTCTGGCATTTTTCTCTTTCCAAATGCGCTAAAATGACAGCAATAGAAATCATGTGCTAGATTTGAAGTTGTTGTGTATGATAGTGAGAATTATTCCAAAACAATAACATGGTGAAAAGATCATCTGGCATAACAAAGTTCCATTTCATCTTCTCCTTAAAGTGATTCCAAATGTTATTTGCAAACCTGCAGTGAAGAAAGATATGCTTGACAAATTCATGTTAAGTGCAGAACAAACAAGTTTGTGCGACTTTTATACCCCTTCTTCTAAGCATATCTCTTGTGGGCAAGCTAATATGTGCTAAAGTCCATAGAAAGAAGCAAATTTTTGAAGGTAAATTCTGACCCCAAATAGACAGAAATATGTGTTGTTGGTCTTGATCAGAACCAGTAGTAGCAAGAGCATCATAAGTTGATTTTACTGAGAACTGACCTTTGCTGCCAATGGGACATTCAATTGCATATGGAGCTTCATTAAGCACAACCCCTTATAAATTAACTTGCAATTCAAAAAGTTCTAATCTGGCAGCTGGAGACAATCTTCTTGGCAAAAGTAAATTCAATTGAGCTTCATCCACATTAAAAACTTCCGCAACTATCAAATCTTTAGCTCTAGAAATAGCAAAAAGGTTAGGGAATTTTGAGCATAAAAAAACATAAAAGAACCACTTATCATTCCAAAATCTGATATTACTCCAAAGTTAACTTTGATATGAATGTGACTTCTAAATAATGAATTGCACTTCATAATACCCTCCACAAGGACCTTCCATAAGTAATTCTTGGAGTCTTTGAAAACCAACCCAAAAGCTCGATTCCATATTTTTCAGAAATGATGTCCTTCTACAATACATTATCTTCATTTGCAAATCTCCACTGCCATTCAATAAGAAGAGCCTTGTTCATCTTTTGTAAGCTTTTAACTCCCAAACCACCATGTTTTCTTCTTTTGCAGATATCAGGCCATTTAACCAGATTCATTTTATTTTTACCTTTATTATCATTCCATAGGAAACTTATCATGATTTTCTCAACTTTCTTAGCCACTGAAGCAGGCATTACAAACAAATACATATAATAAACTGGTAGACTGGCTAAGACATTGTTAATGAGAGCAATTTTACCTGCCTTTTCGTTGAGTTGTCTTCTTCCAACCTGCAAGATGCTTAATGAATTGCTCTATAACCCTGTTCCATTTCGCTACTCCCCCCACTCTTATCTCCAAGAGGCAAACCAAGATATGTAGTTGGCAAGACTCCAGTATAACAGCCCAAAACAGAAGAGAATTAAGCAATGTCTCCATAATACTCTACACCAAAATTTTTACTCTTTGCAAAATTTATTTTTAAACCTGTCAATTGCTCAAAAGATAAAAGTAAAATTCTCAGATTTTTAACTTGTTCAATGTATGCATCTAGGAAAATAAGAGTGTCATCTACAAATTGCAGATGACTCACAATGATACCACCATCAGCAACTTAAAAACCTAAAAAATGTTGATTTATGCTCTAAAAGAATAATGCATAAAAGCCTTAAAATCGAAAGTACAACAATCCTTTTTTTCAGTGTTTCATCCTTCCAAACTAGACATAATTTTCATCGTTTTTAGAGAATATTATCGACAGTGGAGGGTAAAACTTCAAATGTTACTTCTTATCACTACAAGTCATGAACTTTGCTACGAATATTTTGACTGAGAGAATTTTTTTCGTTGGCGAGTAACAATCACCATCAAGATTTCCCATCATAGACCCCTACTTATATACCAAGGCACTTTTAGTAATGTTTTCATTTTAAGTAAATCAAGGGTACTTGGCGTTAGTTTTCTTTAGTGGTGGTGAAGGAATAAAAAATTAAGTTTATTTTATTTTATTTTTAATTTGGTGTTGATTTTGAATGTGGTGAACAGGTGGTGATGAGAAAGAAATTGATATTGAGTGTGGTGGTAGTTGTATGATGTTGCCACTAATGGTTGGTGAAGATCGGGGACGAACCTACCTAAGGGCACTAAACCAAGATGTAGCACGAGACCCTCGAATAAGTTTATAGGAAATTTTTATTAGGCTTTGGACTTGAAGTAATACTTATGGTTCAAGTGTAAACGAAAAATATTTAACTTTTAAGTTTGTTCGTGGTGAAGATGATAGTGGTGGATGGTAGTTTGGTTAAAAGATTTGTTTCAAAAGCTTAAACCAGCTTCTCATTAATAATTTTTGCATGAATAGCAACCCTACATTATTTTTATTTTGTTTTCTCTTTCATTGAAAAAGAAAGAAAAGGTGTAAAACCTTAGATTAAGTAGATGCAAAACAATATATATGAACTAATTCAAACGGGGAGCTCTTTTTCACTAAATTTAAGAACGATTAAGTAGAAGCAAAGAACTTCAATTTGGTTGCAAACTCACTTGAAAAGCTTGCAAGAACAAGCTTACATCCTGTTAGTAATTTTTTCATATTTGAAATTCTTCTCCAGACATTATAAATGTTGATGGGAAGAAAATTTATTGCATGTCGTGATTAAGTTTCGAAATAAAATACTCTCTTATTAAAGAAAAATAGTGGGACAAGCATGAGCCAAAAAACCCAGAACAAATAACCTTAAAAATTACAGTGGTTTTTTAACAAATATAACCAAACGCAATCATTAATCTTCGCTTCTCTTTTTTTTTTTTTTCTTTTTATCGATCGAAAGAAAGATCATTCAAATAATGAGAATGTACAAGGTTCTACGAGGAGGTAAAGGTAAGATAGTTACATTAATTTAAAAATGACGAGAGCCACATTAAGATGAATCATATTGCCAGAGGTGGCAGCTCAAGCTAAGACCAAAGATTTAATCGCTTATTTATTATACTCTTTGTCTTTTCTAGTTTGGACACTGTCATTCGGTGCGCCTACTTTGGATAAGCTACTCGGTAGCTGGTATGGTTAATTCGGATCGATGCCTTTTATGTTCTAATGACCTTTAAACTCAACGCCATTTATTTCTCCATTGCAATGAGACAAGGAAGATTTGGTAATATTTTCTAGAAAGTATTGGAGTTAAATGTTTTTCATGAGAGAACATTGAAAATAATATTTGGGAGTGGTCTAATAAGAGGAGCAGAAAAGATGATAAAGAAGATTTAGGGAATTTTGTCGTTTGCAATTTGGTGGACAGTTTGGACAGAGCGCAATCAGAGGTTTGTCATAATAATAAGAAAAGAACCATTTTGCAGCTTATTATTTCAGTCAAATGTGTGTATAATTGATCCTTACACTCTAAGATTTTTGATGGTTATTCTCTTAGTATTTTTTTTTTTTTTTTTTTGATTGTTATTCTCTTAGTATTCTAATATGTAATAGGAAGCTGTTATTGGTCATAACTAATAATTTTTCTCTTTTGTACTCTTAGCATTCATCAATTTGATGAGTGTTAATTCTTAATACAATTTGCCCTTTTTCTCTCAATTTTTTTATTATACTCAACAATTTTAATCAATATTAAGTGTATATGATTGCATTTTTTTTTAATTAATCAAGGATATACACATAATAACTTCACAATTCCAACCAATTAATGCATACATAAATTGGTGACGTTTATGCATTTATGACCATTAAAAAGTTGTTGATCCGCTAGAAGTAAGCAATATGCATGTAGGATTCCTTAATTGAGATGACAATTGCAATTCGGTGTTCCTTAATTGTGTAGCTAGCTCATTAAATGTAGTAATTTGATCTTTGGCAAGTGTTAAAACGTAAGATTTTGTTCAATGTATTAGATCTCATCACCAGCATGTACTACAGTACTACGTACCTTTTGGTTCTTTCAGAAGATATCAGGAACTCATTTTCGCGCTTTTTCAAATAAAATTCCTTGATTTATTAAGATTGATTAAAATTTATTATTTATGTTAACGATGATGTCATTTGCCAACTTAAATTATTATACGGTTTATAACCTCTTAATTATGGGTCGAGATTGCAGACATGTACCATATCTTCCAGCACTAATACACACAAATTAAACACCCATTGTTGGGAAAACTAAACTCTCCCGTTACATAGTAGTATATTGGTAAATAATTCCTCCTTTTTCTCTATGGACTAGTCCAGCTAGCTAAAAAGATACACAGTGTCCTTCAGAAAAAATCCATCTCTTATTGTAATATTTTGGTGCCTTGCGGTTCTTTTTTTTTTTTCCTAAAACAAAACACTCTTGATTGCATAACGTTTTATGTATGTGGGTTGCAGGAAATCCCACAACTAACACCCCATTACTAATTTCTAGATCTAAACTTATTTAACATGAAAATAAAGATAAAGATAATGAAAATGTAAAATAAGACACAAGATTTACGTGGTTCGATCAATATGATCTACATCCACCGGATTAGGGTTCACTATGATTGTTTGTAATTACATTTGGATTACATTGAGACTCCATTAATGAATATTTGGAGCTCTAGGTTGATGAAGGAAGAAGAATGAGATAATAATAATACAAATTCTGTTTTTTCTCTCTACAAATGTGTCCTCCCTAAAGTGTGTCTCCCCCTTTTTCTCTCCTTCCTTTCTCTTTATATAGGTGTTTACATAGTGGATGACAGCTCACATATAGTGGAGTACATCTCACGTTCTCTCAAGCTCCTGCTACATTCTCGCAGGCTCTTGGTACATTCTCGCAGGCTCTTGCTACCTTCTCGCAGATTCTTTCTATATTCTCGCAGGCTAAGGAAATGAATGCATCTCGCACACTAACAAATGTGTTGTGCGATATTTTGATCCTATAATGTATCTTTTTTTTGTTGGAATGTTACTTTTGAGGCATATACATCGTTTTAGTGGTTGCATAACAAAATTAGTGGATGCATAAATCAAAATACGACTTATGCATCTTTTTTTGTTGGAATGATATTTTTGGGAATATACTACCTCCGTTTCAGAAAAAGAGATACTTTCACAGTTTCATATTTACCTAAAATAGGCAAAATTGAAAATATGAAAGTGACACTTTTCCAGAGATGAGGTGAAAGTTCACTTTTCCTGACACGGGGTGAAAGTATCCCTTTTCCAGAAACGGGGGTGAAAGTATCACTTTTCCTGACACGTGGAGAAAGTATCACTTTTCCTGACACGGGGCGAAAGTATCACTTTTCCTGACACGACGCGAAAGTATCATTTTTCCTGACACGGAGTGAAAGTATCATTTTTCCTAACACAGAGTGAAAGTATCACTAAAGTATCTTTTTTCTTGAAATGAGGTGAAAGTATCACTTTTCCTGACACAGAGTGAAAGTATCATTTTTCCTGACACGGAGTGAAAGTATCAATAAAGTATCACTTTTACGGAGTGAAAGAATCATTTTTTCGGACATGGCGCGAAAGCATCATTTTTCCCAAAACAGCGTGAAAGTATCATTTTCTTGACACGGCGTGAAAGTATCATTTTTCCTGAAACTGGATGAAAGTATCACTTTTCCTGAAACGGGATGAAAATATCACTTTTCCTGACAAAGAGTGAAAGTATTATTTTTTCCTGACACGAAGTGAAAGTATAACTTTTAGATATGTTATATTACTTTGCTTTCACTGAAAGGGAGTTATAGTAATTAGACTAAAAAGGTGGGGTATTTTGGTATTATCAAGTACAAACTACCAAACCATAAGGAGTTATAGTAATTGGACTAATAGGGAGGGGTATTTTGGTATTATCAAGTGCAAACTACCAAAGCATTTCCAATCTTTTTATCAAGTTGCAAATTTGTGTTAGGTTTCTTTTTACAAAAAAGTGGGCATAATAGGGATTCCCTCCCTTCAGGCCCTCCGATCGGTCGGCCCAAATATCGAGATAATACAAGAAGGAGCGTTGTATGTTTTATGTACAACCTACACTTTGCTGAGATTGACGACGAGAGGAAGATATGGCTGGAAAGAAGTTTTACTAAAGAGGAAGTTTGGGAGGTTATTAAGAAGATGGGATGCAAAAAATCATCGGGACCAGATGGTTTAACTGCTAAGTTCTACAAAAGTTGTTGGAGCATTATCAAGATGGATTGCTTAACGACTTTTACAGGTACGGGTCTATGGATTGGAGGCTAAACTGCTCATTTATCACCTTAATTCCTAAAAAAGAAGATTCTTGTACCCCTAAAGACTTCAGACCTTTGAGTCTCTTATAAGTAGTGCTTACAAGATTATGTCTAAAGTTCTTGCGAAAATACTAAAGGTAGTCATGCCAAGTCTTATTTCTGATTACCAAGGAGCTTTCATAAAAGATAAGAATATTCTGGATGGTGTTCTCATCGCAAATGAGTGTGTTGATAGTAGGATCAAAGATAAGAAATTGGGTATACTATACAAGATAGACATGGAAAAGGCCTTCAATAATGTTAATTGGCGTGCCCTCTTCAATATTCTCAGAAGACATGGTTTTGGCGCTAAATGGATTTCTTGGATGCAATGGTGCATTTCCTCAGTTTATCTTTCTGTTCTCGTTAATGGATCTTCTACTGAAAAATTCAAGCCAATCAACGGTTTAAGACAAGGCGACTCCCTTTCACCATATCTTTTTCTGTTAGTGGTGGAGGTTCTATCAAAACTTATGAATGATGCAGTTCAAAGAGGTCAACTTCACAACTTTCAAGTAGCAGATACTGGTTCAATAATATCTCATCTTCAATTTGTTGATGATACGCTCATCTTTATTGATGCAAAGGAAGAGGATGTAACTAGGCTCTTCATTATTCTTACAATTTTTGAGCAATTGACAGGTATGAGATTGAACATAGAGAATAGTACTATGGTCACTGTAGGGGCATATCAAGTTATCTCTCTTCTCGCTAAGGAATTGGGGTGCAAAACTGAAGCTTTGCCTATAAAGTACTTAGACCTTCATATTGGTGCCAGCACTAGAAGTATCTCAATTTGGGACTCGGTCCTAGAAAGAATGGAAGTTAGGCTTGCTTCTTGGAAGAAGAAATTTCTCAATAAAGTCGGCAAAGTGGCACTTATAAAAGGATGTCTCTTGAGCTTACCCATCTACTTTTTATTTCTTTTTCACCTTCCTGTGAGTGTTGAGAAGAGAATGATAAAGTTTATGTGAAACTTTCTTTGGGGTGCAGTGGAGGTTAAAAAGAAGATGGCTTGGGTGAACTGGACTAAGGTCCGTCTTTCTAAAAAGAACGGTGGGTTAGGTATTGAAAACCTAAGACTAAGCAATAAGTCTCTTCTTTCCAAATGGGCGTGGAGGTATACGACTCAAAAAAGTGCTTTGTGGAGAAAAATTGCTCAGCAGAAAGGCATGGTGAATAAAGACGTTGCACTGCCTGCTGATAACACCACTATACAAGGAAGAAGATTATGGAGGAACATTACGAATATGGTGCATGATATTTAAAGATTTGTTACTTTTAGAATTAATAACGACAAAAGCATCATATTTTGGTACGATCATTGGAATGATAATAGCTGTATCAAGGACATGTTTCCGATCATCTTCAAAGCATGCAGAAATAAACAAGCAACAATCTCGGAGATGATTAATGATGAAAGTTGGCAGGGTAATTTCAAAGCAAATTTGAATCAGAACGAGCAAATGGAGTGGGATCTTCTCCGTAGAGATTTAGGCCATGTTCCCGCTCTAGTAGATATTGAGGATGAAGTGCAGTTTATGGAGAACTTTAGTTCTAAAACTTGTTATGATGGCCTGGTAACTAGTGTGGAAGAATATATGCAATTATAATCATCTTCTGTGGTCGAAGAAAATTTCATAACAAAGTAAGTTTTTTTGCTTTGGGTAGCTTTTAACGATTCTTTTCCTACAAGGACAATGCTAAGACGGCGTGGAGTTCAGTTGGAGTCAGAATTGTGTATTTTTTGTAACCATGTTCATGAGATAGCTGATCATATGCTGCTACATTGCAGCTACTCGTTTAAGGTATGAGACTTATTTATTAAAGCCTTCCATATATCGTGGCCTATTCCTTCAACGATTCTACAACTCTTCATTGCTTGGGACTAGAATGTTTTTAAGGGAAGATGCGAAACTTCATGGGAAGTTACTCACTATGCCATAGTCTGGACCCTTTGGAATGCTAGGAACATCAAGATTTTTGGGTCTAGGCTTCGTTTAGTAGAGGAGACCATCATTATGGTTAAAAAGAAGATGGTCCTTTGGAGTTGTGACACAAATGTGTTTCAGTTTGTTGATGCAAACTCAGTTTTACGTAACTGGGAGACTGTATTGCACATGTAATTCTTGTTCTTGTTTCTTGTAACTTTTGATCCTTCAGGCCATGCCTGTTTCTTTTCTTAATACAACCTTTTCTTTTCGAAAATAATGTTTTATGTACATATTAATGAAAATATATTTATAATACATAATGGAGGTCGGTCCTTTTGAGATTATTAATATCATAAGCTGATGAGGGTCGGTCATTCATATTTATCTTTTCTTAAGAGTACCTCTTGTTTGTACTTTTGACATGTATAAATGTTTCTCAATAGCTTTTATTTAATTATCAGCCAAGCTATCGTACATATATAGTATTAAGGAAAAAAATGGATCGTCGCACAGAGATTAAGAAAAACACACTGCCATTAAAAGAACATATAACAAAAATAAAACACTATCTCTCAACTATTTTGAACCTACTTAAAGCAAGGGTTATGGGTGAGAACTTTCACAGGATAAAAAAAAAAAACTTTTAGAAAAAAAAGAACATATAAAAAAAAACATTATATCTCAACTATTTTGAACCTACTTAAATCAAGGGTTATGGGTGAGAACTCTCACTCAAGATGAAAAAGCTTTGGCCTCATAAAGTGGGATTTTTTTCTTTGGCAGTTGGTGCAAAATAAGTTGCCAACAATCAATAATCTTCAAAAGAGGAACTGCATTCTTGTTGTTTTCGCAAGTAATCCTCCATCTTCTTTTTGCCCTCTTTGCGACATGGTAAATGAAACATGCAATCATCTCTTTTGGTATTGCATCTACACCAAGTAAATTTGGATGTACTTTTGTGCTCAAGCCAATATTCAACTGCCATCTTTCACCCACCTTCTAGTTTTGCACTAGGATTGGCCCTGTTTTGATGGACCATAGGCAAAGTTGTTTGGAAGTGTATCCCTACGAGCATTTGTTGGAATGTTTGGCTAGAATGCAATGCTCGCTGCTTCAATGGTAAAAGAAGAGTCGTAGATGCTATCATTGTTGAAATTAAAGTCAGCTCCTTCTTCTGTCAACTTTTTTCTCCATAATGTTATTGCTAATTGGAGAACGTTATTGTTTGAACCTCCTTAGCTTCTTGTGAGATGTTGGAGAATTATTGATTTAAATATATATTAAAGAATTATTAATTTATACATTCGAAGGGACCTATAAAAAGCTAAAAAAAATTATTATTTTATAAATTTAATGAATTATTAATCTAACTAATTATTTTATCTTTGGGCTGATATATTATCCTTCTCTGATCGGAAATCTGTAGTTGTATTTATATGTGCAGTTGGTCTCTGCTCCTTTTAAGAAAAATAGATATTATATTTGCAAGAAAAATATTCCCTAATTTACCAATAAAAAGAGAAAGAAACAGATACAAACTCTAAAGAAAATAAACTATACTAAAACGGGTGACAAATTTTTTTATGATTAGAGCGATTTTAATGTGTTGATATGAAAAAAAAGAAATTCAAACAAACACTAGCGAAGGACCTTTTACAGCATCAAATATAGTTTTGTCTTACGATTCTAGGTGGTGAGGCTTGCCCATAAAATGAGCAACAACAAGAAGTAAATAAGTGCTACGGCGTGAAAGCTTTATCAGTAATGTTGGAAATAGTTAACTGAGACTTACTCACATGAGTCGAAGTTATACTTGGAATTTGTTTTTGGAGTTTCTTTGTTTAGAGTTTTGAATGTTCCAGAAGAGTTCTATTTTAGAGTTTGGTTTATGTTAGGAAAGTGTCTTTGTTAGGAAAGTTTATCTTGAGTGATCGTCAAGTTTGTGAAACTATAAGTAGGATGTTAAGCCATGAGAATTGTACACCGAATTTGATTATCAATGTAGTCTTTTATTTGCTTAGCGTTGTGCTCTCCTCTCTCTTGCTCGATCCTACATTTGGTATCAGAGCAAGGTGAGGCAGAGAGAGGAGAGGGAGAGAGTTAGAAAAAGAGAATTCATGGTGTTTTGTTAGTCCTTGTTTTTCATTAAAAGAGAAGTAGTTGCACACAGTTCTGATGAGTTAAAAGAAGAAGAGAGAACTGTTTTGAAGGTCCGTCGTGTTGCTTTGTTGGTGTGTGTCTTCACCAAGGTTCGAGATTTATTAAAAAAAAAAAAGACGAGAGTTTCTTTGATGTCCATGTTTGATTAAAAAGCTTATAGGTGTTGGTGGATTTTAACCTAAGTAGTGCACGTGTGAAAGTGAGTTCTTTTCACGAGCAGGTGAAGACAGAAAACGAAGGCGTGTTTTTTCTGGTGGTGAGTTGTTAGGGATACAAGGTGTTTGAAGATGAGGTTCGAATTGATCGTTTGATAATTCAAGTGAAAGAAAGGTGCCGCCATTTGTTGTCTGAATCGAGAGAACTTATTAACAAATCGAGAAGAGGTCAGAATTTTGTTGAAATCAATTAGGGTTTGGTGAAGAAGCAAGAACAGAAAAAAAGAGCTAAGACGTATTAAAAAAAAAAGGATTGTTATCGAGAAGTTCAGGGAATTGTGATAGAAGAGCTTGGCAGAAAAGAATAGCTTGTTGCTAATGTTGAGCAGAAAACTTTGAATGGTGCTGATGATCAAGGTCGATGTATGTGGATGCTGCTGATGGACACCGTTAATGGAGATGTGATTACTGCCACTGACTGGTGGTAGTTGATGGAGTTGCAGTGAAGAGATTGAGTTCGATTTGTCTAAAGGAGATGATTGGTTGTTGCTATTGAAGGTCTCTGCTGATCATGATGGAACTCGATGGAGTTGTAGGGTTCGATGGCTGCTGTGGTTGCCAAGCTGATGCTGCCATTATAAAGCTGTGATGAACGAGGAAGGTTTTGTCTTGTTGACATTACTAGAAGTCGATAATGGAGATGGAAAAGGAAAAACAAGATGAAGATGATGCTGCAAAGTGCGAATAGGTGGAGAATAAAGATTGGTTAGTATTTGAAAGGAGAACAGTTTTTGGAAACTAAAAAAATATACGAAAGATGTCGTGAGATGGTGGACTGATAGTTGGGTTTGTGAAGAACAAGCTTGTTGATCCATTCACTGCCAGGTAAATATAGGGTCACTGCCAGGTAAACATATGGTGTGACAGTAGAGTCCGAGAAGAAGAGATGATTCTACTGTGACGTGCAAAAAAAAAAAGGTGGCGCTGGTGATTTAGATGTCAGGGTAATTCATTGGAGATGGTGTATGTGACAGTTGGGTTGATTGTGACTAAAATACGCTTAAACTATTAGATGAATGTTCGATCCGGATAACGTGAGATAGTGGTTGTTGTTGTCAACTAGTTGGAATAGATGGGAAGAATAACTATTAGTGGCTCAATATTGGGTGACTCAAGATTGGACATAATCGGTTATTAAAAAAAAAAAAAAAAAAAAACTCAAGATGTGATTTGGTGGTCGTCGTAAGAGATAAAAGTGGGATAGAAAATAAAGTAAACAAGGGTGATGTGGCAGAGCATTGAAGGATTTTAGAAGGTTGAAGAAGCTTCGGGTAAGTGGTTGTTTGAAGGGTTAGGTCATGAATTCAAAGTCAAAGAAGGATCAAAGTATATCAGTCGAGAAAGAGGGATTGGTACAATTTGATGAAGTTGAATTCGAATTCAGAGACTTAGAAAGGACAAGGAATGTTGGGTGGTAAAGAAATTTGTGGTGATTCGGAGTTATTGCGAGACTGTTGATAAGAGGTTGATTGTTGTAAATTCGAATTATGCACAGCGTAGTATGATGTCAGAAGTGTGGTTGAAGAGTTTGTGGCAGAAACTTGGAATACCGACAAAGTGTGGCAGACTTTGTAAAGAAAGGTTACATCTTGTGGTAGAAGCATGACAACAAGATCATGAGAGAATCTTGGAAAACAAAGAAATGTGAAGGTTTCGCAACAAAATCGTGACTGTATCAAAGAAGAAAAAAATCCTACTTGTAGGTGATTAAAGAAGATTGTGTGTGCGTAGTAAGGCGTACGATAGGCTTGTGAACCTATGAGTTGTGGAAGAGACGTCACAAGGTTTTGATCGTGAAGTAGTAAGGAAACATGTGTACTTGAGAAGAGAAGAAAGGTTTGTGAACTATGAAAAGATCAGTTGTAACAAACATCACTAACTGTCGGTTGTGACTCTTGCGTCAGTAACATGTGAAGAGAAAATAAAGAAGAAGATGAGCAACCATGCTGGTGATGAAAAATCCTACAAGTGAAGTAGGTGATAAGAGAAGAAATCATGCAAGTGCAAAGAGGTGATAAACGAAAAGGACTTGGTTTTAGCGTTTGGAAGAAACGTTGAAGAAATTAAGGGAATGAAAAGTAAGTGAACATGCCGGGGAGTGTGTTGAAAATTAAACCGTTTGTCGGTTACAAAAGATTTTTTGAGAATGTTTTCTTAAGTAAGTCTCAGTTTAAGGGAGGTTGTTGGAAATAGTTAACTGAGACTTACTCACATGAGTCGAAGTTATACTAGGAATTTGTTTATGAAGTTTCTTTGTTTAGAGTTTTGAATGTTCCAGAAGTGTTCTATTTTAGAGTTTGGTTTATGTTAGGAAAGTGTCTTTGTTTAGAGTTTGATCTTTGTTAGGAGTTTATTTTGAGTGATCGTCAAGTTTGTGAAACTATAAGCAGGCTATTGAGCCATGAGAATTGTACACCGAATTTGATTATCAATGTCGTCGAAGGTTGTATGATGTGGAGATTGCGGAATTCATCGTCGTTATTTCCTTGTAAATGCCGTAACTTTCAATGTTAATGTAGAGGATGAATTAGTGTGGGTGGGATATAAATCAGGTTTATTCTCGGTTAAGTCTGCTTATGCTATCAATGGGGCGATCAATATCACTCACTCTTTTTCTAGTAAGAGGATTTGGTCTCGCGCTTGGCCTCATAAGATTGGATTTTTCCTTTGGCAGTTGGTGCTTAACAAACTTGATTGATAACTTGCTTAGGAGGAATGTTGTGATGTCTAATCCAAATGTTATTTCTAACCCCTCTCTTTTTCTTTGTGCAACTTGGTGGTCGAGTCCAATTTCCACCTTTTCCGGGACGTGAATTCTCTTCTAAGGTCTGGAAATATTTCTTCTCTCAGACAAACTTGATTATGCTTGTTCCTAGTTCTACGTTGGATCTGTTCAGCCATTGGAAACGTCTCTCGACTAATCCCGATGGTAACGAGCTCTGGAAACGCTTGCCAGCTAGTATTTGTTGGAATCTTTGGTTAGAAAGGAATGCGAGAACCTTTAGTGGTAAAAAGCGTAACGCGGAGGCAATCATAATTGAGTCAAAAATCAGTTCCTTCTTATGGGCAAGCTATCTCCTAGCTTTGTCTGGCATAAATCTTCATGAAGCTATTTGTAACTGGAAGAGGATGTTCTTTGATCCTCCTTAAGGTGGTTTTTGTTTTTTGGGTTTTTCCTTTCCTTGTTGTGTTCTCCCTTTGCTTGGTGGCTTAGCTGCGTCGCAGCTGTGTAAATTTTGCCTTCTTCTTAATATCTTTTTATTTACCGAGCAAAAAAAAGTAAATAAAAGAATGACAAAAAGATTTATCAATAAGTTGTAGTTGCAAATGTGAAGGCTCTTTTAACAACTATCCAATTTCTAAAGAGTTGTCCAAATAGTTTCTAAAGAGTTGTCCAAATAGGAGAACATTTTTCTACTATACGACTAACTGTGATTGCAAACGTAACAAACGAATATAGACCTACGTTTTATAATGCAACATACAGTCTGGAGGTCCATATTCATGAAAGACATGCACGAATGATTCCCAAAGGAGAGAACAAAGGGGAATATCCAAGTTACGATTCCTACGTAAATATCTATTTTAGGAATGGAATGACAGATATCCACACCATATCCGACACACGCACGACTACCACTCCTGCTATGTTCTTGAGAAAAAAATATTCTTATATTCATTCTTTATAATGTTTTTTTCAGATATTATTTGTAGTTTTTATTAATAAAGGATTTACGGGGAATGTAGTACTATACAGTTGATGATGATAAGAGTCCGCCGTATCCGGGATTCCGAACATGTGATTTACTTAATTCACTTGATCACCATGTGATGTATCATTAAAGCGACACGTATAGTTACTTAATTGCTTCATTTAATGGAAGATGGAGATCAATCAATTAAGTCCCATCTCATCATTTCTATCGAGTATCATTTAAATCCCTTGTCGAAAACATAATATTGATATATTCAGACTTTATGGCTGGGACTTGGAAATGAATTCTACCACAATTGGGAAAGAAAAATGTTCTGCAAATTAGTACTTTATATAGTTCTAATAATTTTGGTGGACAGAGTGAGCAAATATCCAACAACATTATGTTCTACCTATATAGGCCGAATACGTAAAGGAAAATATGCTTCAAAAAAAAAAAAAAAAAAAAAAAAAAAACGTAAAGGAAATGAACTTCAGCCTTTACCAGGTTAAGCAGACGTGAGACTGAGACATATGGGTACGGTTCTATAAATTTGGCAAAACCGGACTTGATCAAAAGAGAAAGATGGTATGAGTGTGGGAGTCACTAGATTGTGAGAAGCCAAAACATCCCGAGAATTAATTCGTTTTGTGAACCTGGCCCTGGCAGGGAGTTTGCATGATGGTATGGTGATTGCTTAAGTCTCACTCCCACACAAGTACTTAGCAAAAAAAAAAAAACACTCCCACACAAGTCCAACTTAAGTCTACAAGTCCATGTTACCATCATACCATGCATGCATGATATCCTGCAAAAAAAGTGAAGTCCGAAACAGACGCTGGGAAGGAAAAAATATCGTCAGAGATGAAAGAGATAATTATTTTCTGTTGAGTGGTCTATATTGAGTGTTTAAATATCGTCAAAGATGGAGATAATTATTTTCGGTTGAGTGGTCTATATTGAGTGTTTACTAGAAGTAAACAAGAAAAAGCTCGGAAGAATGAGTGTTTGCTAGAAGTAAACAAGAAAAGCTCAGAAAGCTTACACAAACCCAGCAGAATCCCCAAAAGCATTGCTAAACTCCTTAGAAACATGCCCACAGACCAAAAGGCCCTATCTTCATCTTCCGCAGAGAGTTGCATGTCTTCCTAAACAGTCGAAGTACCCAGACAACTGAGCCCTTAGATCATCCTGGAGTACTTGAGAGTTGAGACCAAAAGGTTTGTACATATTACGTACCATTAATAAACTAAGCTTAGTTGGTAGACCATTTAATGTCACATGGAGTATTCTTAGTAACCCTACGGCCTAAACTACGTGATAAATGGTTGGTTACTTGGTTATATACTTCCTGAATGATTATTTCTATCAGTTGAGATCTTTTTTGTTTATTTCATTTAAAATAAAAAAGATCTTTATTTTGTCTTAAGTTTTAATTTTGTTGCAACCGTCCCAAACCCCGAGCATTTAATGGGATACAAATTATTGATTGTGAGTTTGTGACCATATATATATACTCCCTCCGTCCCTATTATAAAGGCGGAGAAGTAAAAAATATAGTACCTATATATATAGGCGGATATCTATTTCCAATGTGTTTTTTTCCCTATATATCCTTATTAAAGAGTATGATATTCACAAATTTTGTTAATGTCTTTAGCAATTTCCAAGAACAATTACATTTTTTAAATATTTTAGTGGGATAAAAACTTTTAATATACTCATATTTTCCATATTTCCTAGACAAATGTATTGGAATTGATGAGGGTAAATCAGGTACAATTAGGAAAATCTATAAAAACCAAAAATTTTCTTATTCTAAGAGAATTCCACTTTTCCGCCTATATACTGGGGACGGAGGGAGTATATACACCCCTCCATTTATAATAGGCCGATTTAGGGTTTTGAACGACTTTAATTGTACTTATAACCTTGGGTTATATGCTAGGGAATTTATTTAGGAACAAGTATCATTTCTAAGCAAAGAACCACAAAATATGGTCCTTCATTTCTCTAGAGTTAGGTTTATAATCAAACTAGGCGATATTTGTGAAAGGATAATAGTCCCGCATCTCTGCATAATTAACTTAAATATATTATGAAAGGGCCGCTACACTCATTGCCAGTTTTGAGTTGGATGTCCGCAGACTTTAATATATTTGCATCATAAATCTTGTAGAATGCAAAAGGAAGGATTCAATAAAATCTCATCTTCCTTACAAGTTTATTAAGAGAACTCTAAGGATCCTCAAATATTTTCTAATTATTACAAAGAACAAAAAATAAAACTCCTACAACTAGGTTTACAGTTTCCAAGCTCCTCATAACTAGACTTCTCAAATTCAAAACGAAGCTACTAATTTTGTAGAGTGAAAGAGAGACTTAAACTGGCTAAGCTAACTAGCTTGTCGAGAACAAAACGAAAAAATTATACAGAATAGGGAAAAAGATACGTTAATATTTATGATTTTTCTAGAATGGACATGGGTTGGACCGAGGAAGGTAGAATCAAATGAAGCACGTACAGATGATGAGACTGATTATTTTTCAGTAGTTGAGTTATTTTTTAGTATCTGTGTGAGACAACAAAATGGCATCAATGGCTTCTTTTACTTGAGAAACTTCAGGTGCTTTACCACCTTGTGCTGGCCAGAACTCATCTGTTGCTAATACCTAATCAATTATTCAAAAAAAAAGATATAAATTAGTTCAATATACTATTTAAATTTTATTAGTAATCAATATTTAATTAAGTTGCATGAATTAATGTAATTCATTATCATTAATTATTCTCACCTTTACTTGTAACTGCAGAAACTTGACATAGCTAATGGCTTTCTCTAACATTGTAACCAAATCAACCTTGGTCCCGTTGGGTACGAGGTCTTGTAATACCTTTAACCTCTCACTGATTCGCTCTCTTCGATTCTGAAGTACAATGAACATAGAAAACAAATTTAGTATTCTTCCACCAAGATCCGTATCAATATATATTTGATTTTATATATATGACAAGAATTTTTAATAAGACATCATAGGTTATATGTCCAACCTTAGCGGCAAGACTTTGCGGGTCCTTGGCCGGGGCAGGTGACTTTGCTTTAGTTTTTTTTGCTGCTCCAGTACAGAGCTTCTTGCTTGGTTGCATTTCACCATCCTGTAAGAATATATACGAAAGTTAGAAAAAGTTGCATGTGAAGCTGTATCTGTTTTGCATGTTCTTGACGATGAATTACAAACTAGTTAAGTACGTACCAACTGATGATGAGGGCGTTTAAGAAAGTTTTGCTCAGATGAACATCCAGCTTCTTGAACACCACTGTCGTCAGAAGCGCTGGCACCCGAGTATAACCAACTAAACCGCTCCTCCCCTTGGTTATTATCCTTGCTAATAGATTTGTTAAAAGATGAGTTAAACGTATTTGCAGATTCAAAAGAATTACCATCTTCGGATAATCGGTTACTTTCTAACAACCCAGCAGTATTTTTTGAAGGATTCCAATGATGAGGATAATTCGGGTCGACATGCATGACTCTACCTTCCCAATTAGGGTACTCATGATCATCTTCCCCATGAACCCTCATCATGTAACGGTTATGGGAACCCGCATTACCAAAACTTAGTAATGATGATGATGCCTGATGATAATTAGTAGCACTAGAACTTGACTGCCAATTATCAAAACCATCTTTAAAGTTGGTTGGAGAATCATCTTCTTGCGAAGAACTCATCTCTTCATCAACGTTTGTTTGGTGATCGGTAAGAGAAGGAAGCCGGTTCACCGGGTAGTAGCCAGGTTTTTCAGACGAACCGTGTTCGCTATCTTCGTCATCAAGAATCATCATCTTTGTATAATTCTCAAAGCCTAGTAACGAAGGATCTGAAACAGGTGAAGTATTTCCTCCAACACTGCACATGTTTCCGTACATGTGCATAAAGTTCATTGATGTGGAGTCTGGTCCTGCAATAATTCTCTCTTTTGCAAGCGCCATTCCTGAGAAACAGTAACCAGTACTAGAGCTAGCTAGTTACACTGATAAAAGGTAGAATGAAAAACAAAATCAAGCAGAATCGAGTGAAGAACAAAAAAAATATATATATATATATTTTAGTAGTATGGGGAGCTAGAAAAGTTCTGCAGTAGACACACAACTTTGCTGTTATTGTAAAAAGAGAAATCAAACTCACATATATATACACATACAACATGTAGAGAAGATGAGTTGGTTAATGACCTTAGCAAGAGGAATTCCATTAATAATTAATTAAACGAAAATTAATAATATTAATTTGCATATGTGTTTGAGAGAGAAAAAGATGGAATTAAAATCACCATTAATATTAAGAGTATATGAAAACCAGTAAAATACAGTATAGACATTGTCACAATTAATATTTTTTGGGGATTGTTAGCTGGCAGAAAGAAAATGAATGAAAACTTGAGAGAATTCAAGAAGAAGAAGTAGAGAGAGCAAAGAACCAAAATCATCGCCGGGTCTATCGGGCGATGCACGTCTTTAGATTCCTCTTGCTCGTAGTGTTAAGTCTCTTACTCTCTCTCTCGCCGTAAGAGATAGAAGAACCTGGACCATTTAAGACGACCATAATAACTAGCTAACTAACTACTCGCACCTTCTTCATCACTTCCTTAATTTACTTTCTCGATCACTTCCAAAATCTTCTTCACGTGGCTCCATACCATTCATATATACTCTAATGTTATTTTATACATATGATTGTGAATCTGTGATTGATCTGTTACTAACTTAATATTGATCATCCTTGAGAGAAAAAAACCATCATGATTCATCATTCATGACTGCGGTTCTTGGATCACAATGTATCAAGAACTTAACAATGACTCCACATCTAATTGCGTGTCCTGGATAATGTATATTTTCTCCTTCTTTTAGTTCGTGGACATAAGAAGGCTGGATAAAATATCTTAGCTTTAAGAAATGAAAGATCGATCATAACCGACTTTTCACTGGGTGGATTCATATAGATTAATTTTTGGCTGACTGGTTTGTTGGACTTAGCCGATCTACTTAACAACATCAATATACTAGCGTCAAGGTATAGAAACAGGTTAGTAGTATAACAAAAGTTCAAAGTTGTCTCTCTGTTAAACAGAACCACGCATCAAAATGATCGTCCCGGTGGACATATCGGCGACAACACTTAAATGGAATAGGCAACTTTCGTATAATTTTTTTTTACATTAATGCCCGTGTGTATATATACTCCACAAAATTTTGGTCTGCCAACTATTCCCTTGGTTTGTTTTTAGAAGAGAGAGAGATGCTATCACTTTAATAATTACTGTATAATTTGGCGTTCATGAGATTCAGATATATTTTGAGAGAAAATACTACTGAGTACTGACTTGATAACGCTTTAGCATTTTAATTTTTTGAGCAATTGCTGCACCCCTATATCAGCATTATGTCAATACCAATATATCAGTGCTTCACAGAACCACACTATACATTTTAATATGCACATTTTTGAAAGAAATCAGAAAATCTAAGGATACATTTATAAGTGTGTATTCGGAGGTATGGACATCTAAAACTGCATACTTTATTGCATAGTACGGTCATCTTTACCAATGATAAATTACTCATTCGTGTCTTAAGAACTCAAGGACACCGGATATTGGTACACTTTATTGAGACTTGAGAGTTTAATTAGCTATAAAACGATAAAAAAACCATAATGTGAAACTCTACGTCTCTTACCAAATCAAACAGTCTCAGGCCTAGCTAGCTAAGATTCAACTAAGTTCATACCAAATCAAACAGTCAGGCCTAGCTAGTTAAGATTCAACTAAGTTCAATAAGAAATTAAGAACCCAATGTGGCTATGCCTAGCTAGCTTATCTACAGAGAAGTCAACTTAAATGCTTCATCAGTCCGCGGTTCATGACCAGGTAACAAAAAAAACTTGAATTAGACTCTGGATTAGAAGTCGAGGTTAGTGGGACATCATTACCCTTCCAGAAAACAAGCCCACACAACACCTACTCCTACGGTCCTGCCATTGGCCGGCTAGACCATAACCTCTACCGTAAAAAATTAAAATTGAGCGAATAACAGCATAACACCCATATAAAAATAATAAATAAATAAACCTCTCACGTGGGAGCACTTTTGGGACAAGTCTTTAAATTGGTTGAGAAAACCATGTCCTAGTGACGCTTAGTTTTCACAACTATAAGAAGAAACGTTGAGATTTTCCTCAGTGGGTTTATCATTTTCTTATGTCCTGCTAACCCAGAATTTTACTCTGAGTTGAACCATTACAGGTGATCATCAGGTGAGCTCCAACAACAGTTGTTACATGGGCTTATACCGTACACTAAAAGGAGCGATAATTTGAACAGAAGCCCAGAGAGAAGAAAAAACAACAAGAAGTTAATCTTGTTCTCAAATTAATCATCTAGGTTCCTAATGCTTGAGTAATTTTTCCTTTTCTGATGAACGATAGAGCACCATTTATAAGAAAAGGAAGAAGGTAAGTGTCATGTGGTTACCTCTATGAGAAGGGTGTATTTAGTTAAACTCTGGGTGCTTTTATCATTTCTATTTCCCTTTTATTCTAGCGCTTAGGATCCGACCACGTGTCGTGTTAGGATTGCTTCTTGCTGTTTAGAGTTTAGCCTATTAATGGTGTAAGAAGGGCGGCTGTAGAGTTAATGAAGATTTTGTTATTCAATAGAACTAACGTTCTCAGGCTGATTTTCGAATCAGAGGTTACCATTTCCGATTTAACTGTTGTTTCAATTTGTTCATTATAGAACAATTGGCATCGAGCCATTCTATCCTGGCACCATGGGAGGACATGGAATTCAAGCTACGAAGGATTTACAAGGATACACGTAAAAGCAACAAACTCGGATAGATAAAGTTAATCAAGATGTTTCTGATATGAAGGAACAACTTAATCAATCGCTTCTACAATTACAGAATTTAAACAACAGAGAAAGTGGTCATAGAGAATCAGGCGATGTACCAGGAGAAGGAAGTAATGGAGATGTTTCTAATCAACACACTGAGAATCGAGGTTTCAATATCTACAATCGATTTCCTAAGATGGACTTTCCTAGATTCGATGGATCTAATCCAAAAGGGTGGATTCAAAAGTTTGACCGATTTTTTCTTCTCCATAATATCAAAGATGAGACTCAAAAGGTGCAGATGGAAACGATGCACATGGATGGCAAAGCTGAGAGGTGGCTTTCTAACTTACAAACTTATAGATCTATCTTGTGTTGGTTTGAATTAGCTGAGCAAGCTTGTTTTCGTTTTGAAAACCCATCTAATGATAATATTGTGGGTATGTTTAATAAATTGTCTCACACAACTACAGTAGATGAATTTTTGATGAATTTGAGGTTGCTAGGTCTTTAATGATGACCATTCACCCCGAATTTCCAGAGAGTTATTATATATGAGTTTCATTGGAGCTCTTAAGGAAGAAATCAAACATAATGTTCTGATGTTTCACCCCACCACCCTCATGAGAGCTTTTTCTCTAGCAAGGTTGCAGGAACAATCCTTACTTAACCAACAAAAGCCTTCAAAACCCACCACAAAATTTTTCTCCAATTCTTTTTCCTTGGGAAAGCCAAACTACCACCTAGTTTTCCCCCAAAGCCTTTAGCCACCCCACCAACAAATACCAAACCACCACCACCACCATCACCTCTTACTCCTAAGACAAGCCCCACCCACCCTCCCATTAAAAGACTCACTCCCCGAGCAACTCAAACTCGTAAAGACACAAGGATTGTGCTATAATTGTGATGAAGTGTATAGACAGGGTCATGTCTGTAAAAAACAATAACTATTTTGGATAGTTGCAGAGGAAGGTACTTCGCCGAGTCCCCTACTGAAGAGGGCATTTTACAAAAGAGGATGAGAATGACTCTCCCGGTGGATGTGATATTGAGATTTCTCTCTATGCCTTAACTGGTACTCATACTGGTGAAATAATTAGAATACATGGGCTTCTTCACAAACACTCTATTTCTATCCTCATTGACACAGGAAGTACCCACAACTTTATTGATTCATCTCTGGCTCACAAATTATACCGTAATATACATCTTATTCCTCAGTTGGCTGTCACTGTGGCTAATGGTGACAAAACAATCAGTTCTGGCATTTGCAAGTCATTAAATTGGTCTATGCAGGGTCATTCATTCTCTACAAACCTCAGATTGCTTCCTTTAGGTGGTTGTGATATGATGCTTGGTGCTGACTGGCTCAGACAGTTGGGTAATGTGCTTTTAACTTCACTACTTTGTGATTTTATTCATGTATCGTGGTACCGCAATTACTCTTACCGGTATTTCTAACTCTCACATTCTTTAGCCAATCAAGAATAAGGAGGTACATAAATTCTTTCAAAAAAACCACATGTACTTTGTGTACGTTATCCTCTCTAATGCACCTTCCCCTATGCCACCTCCTCCCGAAATTACTACATTATTACAAGACTTTCATGATGTTTTTGATGAACCTTCAACACTGCAACCTCATAGGAGTCTTGACCGCACTATCCCTCTCAAACCCAATTCCACCCCGGTTAACCAAAGGCCATATAAGTGCCCTTATGTTCAGAAGTCTGTCATTGAAGACTTGATTCAAGAAATGCTACAACAAGGCATCATACAGCCAAGCCATATTCCATTTGCATCTCCCATTTTATTGGTCAAGAAAAAAGAAAATAGCTGGAGATTTTTTGTTGACTATAGAAGATTAAATGATGTCACAATTAAGGATAAATTTCCCATTCCTATAATTGATGAGCTCTTGGATGAGCTACATGGTGCTGCAGTTTTCACTAAGATTGATCTCAGGTCAGGGTACCATCAAATCAGACTTTTTCCACCTGACATACCCAACAAAACATTTAGATCTCATCAAGGCCACTATGAATTTCTTGTCATGCCATTTGGTCTCACCAATGCCCCTGCCACCTTTCAAGCCCTAATGAATGATATCTTCAAACCATTTTGAGGAAATTTGTTTTGGCCATCTTTGATGACATTCTTATTTATATTCCTTACATGGAAACTCATCTTCAACACCTCCAGCAAGTTCTTTCTGTCTTGAGACAATATCAGTTGCATGTTAAACTCTTTAAGTGTTATTTTGCACAAGCTGAACTGGAGTATTTGGGCCATATCATCACAACTCAAGGGGTTATAGCTGATCCTACCAAGATACATTGCATGACTTCTTGGCCGTTCCTAAATCCATCAAAAACCGAGGGGATTTTGGGTCTCACTGGCTACTATAGAAAATTTGTTAAAGGATATGGGACTATCATCAAGCCATTGACTGAATTGTTAAAGAAGAATTCCTTCATATGGTCTGAAGCTGCTACTGATGCTTTCAATCAACTAAAGGTGGCAATGACTATTACTCCTGTCTTAGAACTTCCATATTTTTCAAAAACATTCATCTTAGAAACAGATGCTTGTGATACTGGCATTGGTGCAGTTCTAATGCAAGAAGGAAGACCCATTGCTTTCCACAGTAAACCCTTAGGCCCAAAAGCTATGAGATTATCCACTTATGAGAAAGAGTTAATGGCAGTGGGGTCAGCTGTTACAAAATGGAGACACTATCTCCAAGGGCATCATTTCACCATCAAGACTGATCATGAGAGCATCAAGTTCTTCTTAGAAAAGAATATCACTACTGGGTTTACAACAAAAATGGCTGATGAAGTTGTTGGGTTTTGATTATGACATCCAATACAAAAAGGAGATGATAACAAAGTTGCAGACGCTTTGTCCAGAAGAGCACACCCTGAAGCTGCATTATAAGTCATCACCCTTTCCAAACCTGTGTGGATGCAAGAGATTACTAGTAGCCATGCAAATGATCCTAAGGCTCAACAATTAATTTCTCAGCTGCTAGTTTCTCCCTCTGCAACTCCTAATTTCTCTTACCAACAGGAGGTTCTCAGGTACAAGTCAAGGTTGTACATTGGTACTGGCAACAATGTAAGATCTTCTATCTTATCTTCCTTACACTCATCAGCTATTGGTGACCATCCTAGGATTCAAGCTACCTATTATAGGGCCAAACTTCATTTCTATTGGCCTAAAATGCAACAAGACATTATCTCTATGGTCACATCTTGTGATGTTTGTCAGAGGAATAAGCATGAAAATACTCTTCCTGCTGGTCTTCTACAACCACTTCCTATCCCTGATCAAGCTTATCAACATATCTCAATGAACTTCATTGAAGGCCTGCCTAAGAGTGAGCACAAAGATGTTATCTTAGTGGTGGTTGATAGATTAACAAAGTACAACCATTTCATTGGACTTCAGCACCCTTATACTGCAGTTACTGTGGCCAAAGCTTTCCTGCATCACATCTTCAAGTTGCATGGTTTACCTTCTTCCATCATCTCTGACAGGGACAAGGTCTTCACAAGTAATTTCTGGCAAGATCTTTTTTACCATCTAGGCACCAGTCTTAAACTCAGTACTGCTTATCACCCACAGACTGATGGTCAAACAGAGAGAGTTAATGCATGTCTGGAAAATTATTTGAGGTGCATGACAGGATTTCAATCTAAGAAGTGGTTCAGCTGGCTGACACTTGCAGAATTGTGGTACCATACTAGTTATCATACTAGCATCAAAATGTCTCCTTTTAAATCTCTGTATGGATATGATGCCCCACACCCAGCTTTTCCAACTACTATCACTACTTCTGTAGCTGCAGTTGAGGAGTATCTTGCACACATGAATGCTATGCTTGACATACTCAAAGACTCCATGTCTGTTGCTCAAGCCAGAATGAAATTCTTTGCAGATCAAAAGAGGACTGAAAGATCTTTCGAAGTGGGTGACTTGGTCTACCTCAAGCTACAGACCTTACGCATGCGACAAGCATCCTGTCTCATTGAGAAAGAATTTCAAACT
Source organism: Papaver armeniacum (assembly GCA_023531295.1). Lineage (NCBI taxonomy): Eukaryota > Viridiplantae > Streptophyta > Magnoliopsida > Ranunculales > Papaveraceae > Papaver > Papaver armeniacum. The sequence goes on from JAJJWW010006692.1 coordinate 132,183, forward strand.
CTCGCCTAAGTACTATGGCCCTTTTCCTAATCTTGCCAAAGTGGGTACTTAGCTTATAAACTGCAACTTCCACCAGAGGCTAGAGTACACCATGTGTTTCATGTATCACAGCTCAAAAAAGAAGATTGGATCTGCTTATGTATCATCTCCTAAACTACCACTCGTAGACCATGCAGGCCAAATCATAATCACTCCTATATCAATTTTGGGCACGAGGTGATCACACTGTTCAGCAGGTACTTATTCACTGGTCCAACGCCACTGCTAAGGAAGCTACATGGGAGGACAATGCTACTATTCGAGCTCACTTTCCATCTTTTGTCCTTGAGGACAAGGACAATTTGGAGGGGTATACAGTGTCATGTGGTTGCCTCTATGAGAAGGGTGTATTTAGTTAAACTCTGAGTGCTTTTATCATTTTTATTTCCCTTTTATTCTAGCCGTTAGGATCCGACCACGTGTCGTGTTAGGATTGCTTCTTGCTGTTTAGAGTTTAGCCTATTAATGGTGTAAGAAGGGCGGTTGTAGAGTTAATGAAGAGTTTGTTATTCAATAGAACTAACGTCGTGCTGATTTTCGAATCGAGGTTACCATTTCCGCTTAATTGTTTCAATTTGTTCATTATAGAACAAGTAAGGTATTAATTGAGAACAAGATTACTCTAGCATTAGGAAAAGGAAAAATTATAATGCTAGGTTGTTTAGGTAATTAAGTCACTAACGTCGGCTGGCCTGGCCACTTAATTTGTCTCCTTGTAATCAAACACGGCCTGATTAACGTCGGTTTAATTGCAAGAAGGTAAGGTATTAATTGGCCACTTACTAATTTGTCAATCTTTTCAGTTAGATATCTAACCTCTACGGACGAGCTTGCTTAAAACGGGCATTAACATTAACAGACCAGCTTAATCCATTCATAATTAATGGCCTTATCTTCAAAAAGATTACGGGATGGTATAATCAATTTAAGTCTTCTTCTGTAATTAATTCATTGATGGTTCTTCTTATTGATTACTCATTCCACCTGTCAAGCTTTTAATTAGCTCCCATTAATAACAAAACCATTAATGGCTACTATATAATCATACTATCAGTTATTGACCCAATTAATGGTAAGGATCAGTTAAATGTAGATATTAATTGTATGAATACATAAACATAAATACAGCTTACGTAAGGATATTCTACAAGAATCCATGGTGGTGTGGTATCAGTGTACTGGAGATTCTTTTTACGCTTAAGTACCGTCGCGGAATCGGGGACAGGAAAAACAAAGAATATAGGACATGTCGACGTATGCCATCTTACATACTTTGTTGAGGAGAGATCAACATTAAACTCTCCAGGACCAACTAATTCAAGACGTTATGGATGAGATTTAAGCTTTAATGTCTAGAATGTATGTTATGCAGTTAGTCAAGGTAGCAAGATATAATTGGTGCGTGATGAGAACCTTCTATATAATGTAGTTGACTTGAGCACCATTAAAGTTTGGCTTTTGAGATCCTTAAAAGTGTTTTTCAATGTCCGGTGACTTAAAAATGATAACAAAAATCCTTGACACGCCGAGAGAGTTGCACAAAGAAAAAAACTGGCTCACACAAACAGTAGTTTTTGGGGAAGGGGGCAGGGCCCCCCATGAACGAATATGAGGGTTGTGTACCCTCATATCATATTGGGAGTCTGTTCTTGCTGGAGTTGTAGTTTACCGTTTCTTTTTTCATCTACTTCTGATAGAACTTCATGTAAATTCTTCTTTTTCTTGATACAATTCTTCTCTTATTATCAAAATAAATAAATAAATAAATATGAACGAACATGAGGGTCAATTTTTTTTTCTTTGTTTTTATATCCAGAAATGATTTGTGTCCCGAAAATTCTCCCGTAATACACAAAGTGGTGGGACCAAAAACCCACCCCCTATAATTCCTTAGTGGGTCCTGGTGAGCCGTGTGTGTATCGGGATTTTTTAGGAGAGAAAATCCTCGGTCGTGTAGCATTCCCTTTTATATCTCGGTATGTTCAGAACTAGCAATTGGGAAAGTTTCAAATCGATTAATGAGAGTTTTCGAAACTACCGAAATTCTGGACACAGGAAGGTACACTTACCTAGTACGCATACCCCTTAGTTCTGAGTTCGTGTAAATGTGTGAGGTGTTAGAGCATTGCTTGGTCTAACTCACAAGTGTTGCTATCTCAAGCATGTTGTTGAATTTAGTTGTCAAAACTATATCTTTATTTCTAGTCTACATTTAGTCATGTCTCGAATTAGGATAGAAGTGTGTAGTTGAGATTTGGATATCGCTGCGTTTTACCGGTTGAAGGCGAAGATCAACAGGAGCTTTGGAGAACTTCAACAGCAAAAAGTAAGTGAAGACTGAACCACCTATATCTCAAGTTTTCACCTTTCTATCTTTGAGACATTGTCGCATGACTAAATTATCTTGACCTTCATTCTCTAAATATGACTAAGCTTAAGAACATTTGTTAATACTTGATGAATTTGGTTTAGAACAATTTATTATTTATAACCTAATTATGATTCAAGATTTAATCATTTGAAAATGGTGGAAAGTGATATGTGTCATTAATGTTATTCAAGAATGTTTCATATTGATTATTAGATAGATATAGAACTATTGTTAACTGGATATATGACAATATGCATATCATTTCACATACTAGAGAACTGTTGGAAAAGTAGGGGTCAAATAATCACACCCAATATTTCATTCGGAACAGTATGGACCAAACTCCAATATAATTCCAAGAGAATCAACTAGACAAGTTAGACTCAATCAAGGAAAGATATCCAAGAGTTATATCTCTTTCTCAAATCAATCGGCAAATCAACAGATGGAATCCGTGGCGATTAGTATGAGAATAACTTGGACAAGATCAAAAACCAATATCCAAGTGTAAATCAATTTCTATCCAACAACCAAAGGTCGGATTTACCAATTGATTGAACAACGCATAACCTGTGATATTTCAATTATATAAAAATGTAATGCGGAAAAGAAA
>JAJJWW010006693.1:0-12030 GCA_023531295.1 Papaver armeniacum
ACATTTATATAATAAAGGAATGTAGTCTTTGCAAACCGTGGCTATAATGTTCATGAATTGATTCGATTGAATCAAACCGATTTTTCTTCAATTGTGTTCTTGTATACTTCTATGAGAATTGTAGTTGCAGGAAATCCCACACTACACCCCTCACTAGAATTTACTCAATTAATCCATTTGAAGATGAATAACTATAGATTTTATTGATTAGTTTCTTGAATTTTTTACAGAGGAAGGTAGAACAGAGCAAAAGAAATTACAATCACTCTTAATTTTCTCTCTCATAATGACTTGGTTAGCAATTCAAAAAGAACCCTCCCTACAACAGACTGACTCAACCCTTTATATAGGGTAGTACACAGTGGATGACAAACTAAGCCGTCCTTTATTTTTGGAATGTCTTGCAAATATCGCAAGTGTACATATACCACCTCGCGACACTCCTAAATCTCGCCGAAGTCTTCACATTCTTCTCATGTTCTGGCTATCGTCATTCATTGCGTCATTTATTTTACTTCTCTGTGACTCCCTCGCGATATCGTTATTTATTAATCTCGCGAAGTATTGATGTCGCGATATTCTGATCATACAAGAATATAGCAATTGAACAACTCTTTAATTAGTTTCATTTGAACTAGTTATGGTTAAGATGAACAAGGTTGATATGAGAGTGTTCATATGGCTAACTTCGGTTAATTATTTTTGAGACAACATGGTGTACACGTTTAGGTACGGTTACATAAACCTAAATGAGGGTACATTTCATTTGTGTGTAACAAGCTAAGTTCAATCTAACGGTTGAAAGATATTAGATTGGTTGAATCAGGTTTTTCATCTAACGGTGAATATTGAATGCTTTGTTACCATGGTAACTTAGATTCCAAACCCTGATTTGAAAACTATATAAAGGAGAACTCCAACAACCGGAAAACCTAATCCCCACACTTTTGTGAGTTACTAGTTGCATAGCTAGAGTCGATTCTCCTTTAACCTTAGGTTTCTCACGAGACCCTGTAGGTTAACGACTTAAAGACTTCATTGGGATTGTGAAGCCATACCAAACTATTTTCTATGTAGTTGTGTGATCTTATCTTGTTGTTTCTATCGTGATTGAGTGCAATCATAAGATTGGCTTGAGATTTATATCTCCGATAGGCAAGATAGAAAAGTAATCACAAACACCTTCGTCTCATCGTTTGTGATTCCACAATATCTTGTTTCGTTAATCAATTAAGATTATTGTGAGGTGATTGATAATACTATGCTGTTCTTCGGGAATATAAGACTGGTTTATCAATTGGTTCCTGTTCACCTTGATTTATCAAAAGACGGAACAAAACTCATAGGTATTTCTGTGGGAGACAGATTTATCTATTACAATAAACTTTTCTATGTGAGAAAGATTTGTTTATCAAGTCTTCGACTTTGGGTCGTAGCAACTCTTGGTTTTGGCTGAGATCAGCTAAGGGAATCAAGTGCGTAGTATCCTGCCGGGATCAGAGACGTAAGGAATGCAACTGTACCTTGAATCGGTCTGAGATTGATTAGGGTTCAACTACCGTCCAATCCAAGTTCATTAGTAGTAGGCTAGTGTCTGTGAGCGGCTTAATACAGCAGTGTGGTGTTCAAAGCCGGACTAGGTCCCGGGTTTTTCTCCGCTTGCGTTTCCTCGTTAACAAAATTATGGTGTCTCGTGTTATTTCTTTTCCGCATTATATTTTGTTATATAATTGAAATATCACAGTTGTGCGTTGTATCGATCAATTAGGAAATCGAACCTTTGGTTGTTGATTGATCCTTGAACATTGGTCTTTGGTACCGTTCAAGTTACTTCTCTTATATTCAATCGGGATCGCAAATTTCTATTTGCTGATTGCAAATTGAATTGAGAGATAGAGATATAAACTCTTGTATATACTTTTCTCTAGATTGAGTCCAATTTCTAGTTGATTATCTAGAAAGTATATCGAGTAAGTCCTCTCGCATTGCCAAACAAATTGTTGGGTGTGGTTGTCGTACCCCCGCATTTTCAAAACCAATAGCCAAAGGTTACCAAGGCATGAGTTCCTAGTAACCTAGTGACCTAGGCACATCTATAGGTCGTTCGCATCGCAAGTGACCAGATTCACTTGATCCAAGGTAGGCGATTGATGGCAAGCCAAGGATGATCGGGACGTAGGACATAGAAAAGACCTGTACTCTCTTTGGATGAAAATACCAGTGATGAGATACCTCAATCGGGACATGGCATTGGTCGAGTGTATTCAACAAACATGGAATTTATACTAACATATACTTTAAACCATAAATGCATGATAGTGAAGTGCAAAGGTTACGAATGACCATGCATAAAAAATAAATGTGAAACATTGTCGAAAACTACAAGTCCCAAGGAGGAGGGAATGATCGGTGACGCAACACCCCTAGAAACATATAACCCGAAAACTTAAAGGTGTTCAAGTGAAATGAAAATTACAGCCCGGTAGAAGGGGAAAAATAGTGGTGCAGCACTACAAAAGGCAGAAACTATTCTTCGGGATTAACCGAACCCGAGCCAGCACTCTTCGCAGCGAGCTTCGTTTTCCTCATGTTTATGAACTCCTTTACGCCTTCCTTGACCTTCTCAGTGAGCTTCTTCTCATGCTTTTTCTTCTCCTCATCCAATTGGCGAGTCAACTCAGCAGCAGTATCGGTAAGCTTGGTGTTCAAAAGAACTTCATTCTTCTTCAGCTGGATGACTTGTTCCTCCAAAGCTTGGAATTTTCCTTGCTCTGCTACAGAAAACAAAAACATAAAGTGATTACAACTTGAGAAAATGATAAGACGAAGCGATAAAAAAAATAAGAATGAAGCTTGCTTAAGGATCTGAGAGCGTGGGTAACACTAATTTTAGAAACCTATTATAGGGGCTCCAAGAAAAGAGTTTTGAGGGCTCCTAAGGATTCAAATATCCTACAATGAAGATAAGGGGACCTAATTCATAGGAAAAATACTAAAATACCCTTAACCTATTAAATATTGAAAACCTAAAACTAATTTGTTTTCATTCCTCTTCTTTAATTCTTCCATTTTCTTCTTCCCCATCACCTCCATCGCTTATTTCTTCGATTAATCGTCAATTCTCAAAATAATTCATTATCGATTAATACCATTTAATCCACCCGCAATGACTTCAATAAGGTAAAAATCAAAAACCCATCTTATTTAATTGGTTTCAATGCATGGATAAGCGGAATCGATCGAATTGTTTTTTTGAAAAACAGTTAGATTGCCTACGGTTGGGAAATATGAATTTTCCCAACCGTAGATCGAATCGCCTACGGTGGGGAAAGTATGAATTTTCCCCAATCAGACAGCCTACGATGGGGAAATATGAATTTTCCCAATCAGATTGCCTACGGTTGGGAAATATGAATTTTCCCAACCGTAGATAGTACTGAAACTGTTTTTTTTGCAAAAATAAGTGATGGGTTTTCTTAGTTTTTTCTTTTTATGATCGTCATCTTCATCACGACGGACAAGAAGAAGAGAGAAAGAAAATAATAGGTTTTTTTTATGATCATCATCATCTTCATCATGATTTATGAATGAAAAGAGAATGAGAAGACAATAGATTTAGTTTTTTGTATATGATCATCATCTTCATCATGATTTATGAATGAAAAGAGAAAGAAAGATAATAAATTTAATTTTATAATTCATGGAGGGTATTTTAGCCATTACAAAAAATAGTTAGATATGGGGTTTTGTTGATTACTATTTCATAACCCGATTTTGTCATCTTGTGAGCCCTCAAAACCAAATGTTTGGAGCCCCTATAATAGGTTTCTAATTTTAGGGTTTTTTCTGATTTCAAAAGAGAAACCTCAAGCTCACTTATCTTCAGAACCAATTCATCATACTTCTGTTCATTAAACTCATTCGAGGGGCGGTGTTCTTTATGTTCACTCGATGAAGCCTGTTGGCACTTATGGGCTATTTGAAGACCCAACAATTGAAGCCGAGTCCATTCTAAATCTTGACTCATTTGATCATACCCGAGAAGTTTATCCCATAATTCTGGACAAAAATCTCGACCTCATCTTTCAATCAGGAGGGACGTTTGCGATCGGAGTGAAGATCCATGTTTTGAAGTGTAGTGAGTTACATTGACCCTCTAAATTCTCAACCAATAGGAGTCTCGCCAGCGACCCTTTGCAATCCACAACTCGGAGCGGAGGTTCTCTCATGGGCACATATTCAAATCTTTGATAACGAGTGAGTTCTGGACGAAGCTCTTCAATTTCGCAGGTCCTGAGGTTAATTTTATCATCCTTGTTATAAATCTTCTGTTGGAGTGTAGCCATGTGACCTTCTTCATCTCTTATTTTTCTAGACAGACAACGAACTCAGAAGCGGAATCTCGTTGTAAGATAGATATTTCGGCTAAAAGATAACACTAGACTTGGGATATTGGCACTTCATCATCAATCAGAAACAAAAAGACTAAGTAATGTACCTTTAGCACCATTCAGCTGCCTCTCGAGTTCCCGAGATCGCTCTTACTCTTCTTGTAGCTGGGTCCGAGGATGGGCCATTTCTCCACTCCTTTCGACGAATAACACTCTCAAGAAGTCCCCGGGTTCTCTACTGAAACACATCGGGTCAGGTGATAAATCGAGCAGAAATAAAACAAATATTTAGCCGGGGAAGTATAACTTACAACAAGATTGAGGGACTCCCTCATAACAGGACCATATAGGGGCACGACCTTCAACATCTCAGCAGCGGAAAGAGAACTGAAGCTAGAAGAGGCGAGAGCACCAAGTGAATCGCAAGCAACGCCATAAAATATGAAAATGGATCCCCGACTACACCCTTGTTCGGAGTATCCCTCTCGATATTCTCCATTAGCTCATCTCCTCGAGAGGATTGACCATTCCCATCGTTTGAAGGAATCTCGGGCTCCTTCTGCTCTTCTTCTCCTCCACCTGATCCCTCAATCTTAGTATCCGAGCCGAAGAGATCATCATTCTCGCTATCATCATCTGGGAGTACCACGGTCAATTTGGTATTATGAAGAGTTGTCTCCTTACCCGAGGAAGATACTTTAGGCACTTGGGTCAGAGGCACATTCTTCTCAGGGGTACCCTTACCACCCTTAGCTCCCTTGCCACCTTTCGCAGCTTGATCACCTACAACAGCAGATGAGACGTCAGAATTCTTCTTATTGGCCACCTTTTTGGCACAAATTGAGGTGTGTTTGGCACAGAAGGAGTTTGAATTCAAGGGAGTTCCAACTACCTTGAAAATGAATTCCATCCTTCCAAATTGATGTGTTTGACACGATTATGAATGAAATTGATAATTATATTATTTTAATATTTTTAACATTTATTTATCTACAAAATTATTTAGATATTATATATTTTTATATTTTGATATTAAAATATATTGAAACTAATGTATTTAATTAAAAGTTATTTTTTAAAAATATTATATATATTATAATATAAATAAAATATTATTAATTTATTATTAATAATATTTATAATAATAATATTCATAATTTTAATAATATTGATGTATTTTAATAATGAAAAAATGTTTTTCCATTTTTATAAATGAGAAAAACTAATTTTTATATAATATTAAAGTTGATATAAAAAACTATTTATTGAAAAAAATTATACACGTTGTTGATGGTGGTTTTCAGTTCAGGGTCAAAATTGTAAAACCCTGCGTAGAATATGTTGTCATTTTGCAAAGAGACAGAGCCATGTAAAAGTGATGAGTACCCAACCTTGTCACTTGCGCATTTATTGAGCAATTCAATATATTTAAATGAAATTTATCCAGAATGGTGCATGTAGCAACAATCCCAGATATTCTGCAAATCTCGACACCGTGCCTGTATTATTCATAAGACTCATTGAATGCTTTCTGTGCTGTGTTCCACGGATGAACCCTTAATATTGATATGACATGAAAATTAATGCTCACTCGCAGCAGAGTAGCATCAATTTCCCGAAGTGTCAAAATTAAGGTCTCGCATAAAGTATTGGGCCAAGAGACGCGCTAATCGCTTCTATGAAAATAAAAGAACTCTCAGTGTCAACACACAAAACTCACCAAATTTAATCGCTTTTGTGATAATTCACAACATTCGAATATAAACCTAATTAATTTGCAAAAATTAGGTTTTGCGTCCCCGCAAAGATATCGACCATGTTGGTCGAAACTAAACCTAGGTGCAAACCAGGTAATTGATCCGCCATGGATTAGTAGTGCAAAGTCCTACCCAAAATCGTAAAAACAAGGAACAAAAGAGGAGCCACGGGAAATAGGAGCAAAGAACAAGGAGGTGTGGTCGCGCCATAAAGCCGACTTGGCGCCACTTGCAGACGAACACGCCACCATGCTGCTTGACCGGCCCTCATCTTTCCTATCGACCAATCAGGTCGCTTTAAATGCGCCACGAGCACTAGAGATGTGGCCATGCCCTATGTTTGGCCGGACACCTCTTTTGACCAATCAAGTCGCTTTAAACCCGCCTCATGTATTGAAAGGCAAAATGAGCCCTGCCACGCCACCATGTTAATTGGCATGCCAAACGTGCCCTGCCACGCCACCATTCTAATTGGTATGTCAAACGTGCCATTCCGCCATAGTAACATGCCAATGTGCCACAAATGGCGCAACTGCGTGCTATCCCACTTTATGTTCGTGGCCAACGCCATAACGGACTCCAATTAGGGTCTTATGATCGAAACATGACTTTTGCTTCAGTAGCATTAGCCGAAATCTTAACTTTGGCCACGTCGCTAAATCCTAGCCTTGGCCATGCCGCCAAGCCTTAACTTTGGCCACGAAGCCAAATCCTAGCCTTGGCCATGCCGCCAAGCCCTAACTTTGGCCACGACGCCAAACCCTAACTTTGGCCATGGCGCCAAATCCTAGCCTTGGCCATGCCGCCAAGCCCTAACTTTGACCACGGCTGCCAAATCCTAGCCTTGGCCATGCCAAAATTCCACAGGCTCGGCTATGCCACCATGCCATAGGCGCGGCTATGCCACTACGCCGCGGCTATGCTACTATACCATTAACAGGTGCCAACGGAATGTGGACATAATCAACGTCCACCCTCTTTTCTGAATTACAATCTCAGCCGTCCAAATTCCCCACAGAATTGATCGGCCTATGGTAAGTCTTAGGCGACCAACCAAGACTAACCTAATAACATCACACGCTATTCCCATGTGGAAAGTCTCCTGACTTTGACTTGCCACACATGGCTACCCGCTAATTAGTTGGCATACAGTTAATCAGAATAGCCAGGTCTTGCATACGAGACCCACTCAGCAATTTGCCGCATATTTTCCATTTAAAATACGAGACATCAAACATATCACAAACTGGGGGATGCTCATCAGGGTATTGGTCTGGTGGTTTACATCGTGCGGCGTGCAACACGCCCATTATAAGAAAGTGTCAGGAAAGCGGGTAGTTAGTGGCGGCAAGAAGTAGTGGGTGTAAACTAACTCGTTTCCTTCATAGTGGTGACGTGGTTTCTAGCATTTACACATTACCCCACTTCTCCATCACTCAACTACTCCCACTTCCTACGAGGCCAGGGTGCGTTCAATTATGAATTGTATAAATAGGTATCTACCTATTTCGACCAAACAACAACAATTTTGGTTAACAACAACACAAGTATCCAGAAAAACACCAAAGAACTGATAGCTTACATTCCGCATGCCAGTTCCATATTCTGATACAAGTCATAAAACAGCCACACCTTCAGAATTAACCATTCTGGTCTCAACACCTTCTTTGCTTCCCTCCCTAAGAACAACCCTTCTCCTTCACTTTGTGACCGAAGCAAGACTGGAACGACCATTTCTTGGTTTAGGCCAGGATTATATAGATTAAAATCTCGAATCTAAAGTACTCCTGTTTAGTTCATTTGTTTAAGGTTTAGATTCGTTTCTCATCAACACACCCAAATTTACCAAAACCAGCAGAAACGGTTTTTACCCCAAAATAACTGGCGACCACAGTGGGAGATTAATCTCTTGGTTGCGAAGCCAATTTCTCATTTTTCATTCCAATCTTCTCAAACTCAAAATGGTGGATCTTAGGTCTAAATTCAATCATTAACCAGAATTCATTTCAATCACCAATTCCAAACACTTCCAAAGCCTCTAAATCCAATCACCATGGAAGATATGGTAAACCGGCCGTAGCAAGAGCCAGCAAGCATCCACCAATTTCAGAGATGACACAAAAAAATATGGAATCCTTGTCTGAGGTCTGTGCCTCCGCCAGTGACGATGCAGACAGAGTGTGTGGCCGTATCGGAAAAATGGAATGGCCAACACCAATATATTGTCCGCAAGCGCAGTCAACACATCCCATGGCGTTATATCCTCTAACACCAACGCCAAAGAAGACGGAAGCATCCCTTCGCGTGACGCCCTACTACCAGAGCCAGAGCCGCCACTACTCCTAATATTTCTTCGAGCACGACGCCTCCAATCATACCCAGTGCTGCTACCACTTCTTCGTCAGGACGAGAGACTGGAGGAGCCATATGAAGCCAACCTCCCATTACCATTATTGATTTAATGGAGAGGCGGGAAGTTCTTGCCAAAATTCAGACGGACATGGTCACAACCCAGAAGGAGCGAAACAACAAACATCTGAATGATTATGTCAAGGGATTCATAATTCAGGCGTTCGATTGTCATGATCCAAATGTGGCTGAACATCAATTGGTCGAGTTGTGCATTAATGCTTTCTGGGACTCCGCTCACAAAACCGCAGCGCCCTCGTTTCCGTCAGAAAACCGCTCCCAAATCTCAATCTTTCCTGGAAAGCGCGACTGATAGATGCAACTCGGGACTCCTAACCGCCGCTCACTTGAAGGATGTTGAGTTTCACGGACGCGGCCTCTAATTTCAACATTGTCACCGTTAAGACTATGAGAGCTGCAAAGATTTTAAAGTAGGAAGCTGTTCATTACCCAACTATAATCAAAAACTCAGATGGAGAATCCAGAGACGCTTACGGGTACATCAACCTCGAAATCAAGGCAAAGCTAGGAGTATGTCCTTTGCCACTGTCTATACCTGAGAGGGTCTCCAACAAGACATCCAATCCTGAAGATTATTTGTTGCCGCATGGACAACTCGCAAATGTGCGCAATTTCCTGGAGAGTGTAGCTTCGCAGTTTCCACGAGTAAGTCTTGTTGAACAACTCTCTTTACAATCGGCTATTTTTCGTCCCATCAAGACCTGGGACTTTTGTTTGTATATCAATCCGTCGACTTCCTGATGTCACCGCTAACGCCTGATGCTGCTTACTCACAGGAGAGCCTGATATACCCAAAGCCCAATCATGCGCGAAGGACATGCCTGGCGGATACAGAGCTAAGTAACTATCCTTAAACTAAATATATCTATTAGGCATATCAAATAAATTTTAAATATCTTAGCGTTGAGATGTGCAAATTCCTCAACACTCACTATTGTGTTTCCAGGCATGATGCTTCAACACATCTTTTCTATTAGTGTTGAGACGTGCAAATTCCTCAACACTCACTACTGTGTTTCCAGGCATGCTTCTTCAACACATCCTTCCTCTTAGTGTTGAGACGTGCAAATTCCTCAACACTCACTACCGTGGTTGCTGTGCATGCCGCTTCAACACATCCTTTCTCTTAGTGTTGAGACGCAAATTCCTAAACACTCACTACCGTGTTCAGCTGTGCATGCCGCTTCAACACATCCTTTCTCTTAGTGTTGAGACGTGCAAATTCCTCAACACTCCGCATCGCGCTGCCGTGCATGCCGCTTCAACACATCCTTCCTCTTAGTGTTGAGACGCAAATTCCTCAACACTCATTACCGTGTTACCGTGCATGCCGCTTCAACACATCCTTCCTCTTAATGCCGAGACGCAAATTCCTCAACACTCACTATTGTGTTGCCGTGCATGCCGCTTCAACACATCTTTCCTCTTAGTGTTGAGACGCAAACCTCAACACTCACTACTGCGGTTGCTGTGCATGCCGCTTCAATACATCCTTCATCTTAGTGTTGAGACATGCAAATTCCTCAACACTCACTAATGTGTTGCTGTGCATGCCGCTTCAACATATCCTTCCTCTTAGTGTTGAGACGCAAATTCCTCAACACTCGCATCAGATTGCCAGAATGCCGCTTCAACACATCCTTACTCTTAGTGTTGAGATGTGCAAATTCCTCAACACTCTGTACTGTGTTTCCAGGCATGCTTCAACACATCCTTCCTCTTAGTGTTGAGACGTGCAGATTCCTCAACACTCAGTACTATGTTGCCAGGCATGCAGCTTCAACACATCCTTTATCTTAGTGTTGATACGTGCAAATTCCTCAACACTCAGTACTGTGTTTCCAGGCATGATGCTTCAACACATCCTTCCTCTTAGTGTTGAGACGTGCAAATTCCTCAACACTCACTACTGTGTTGCCGTGCATGCTTCTTCAACATATCTTTGCTCTTAGTGTTGAGACGTGCAAATTCCTCAACACTCGCATCGTGTTGCTGTGAATGCTGCTTCAACACATCCTTCCTCTTAGTGTTGAGACGTGCAAATTCCTCAACACTCACTACTGTGTTGCCATGCATGCTTCTTCAACACATCCTTCCTCTTAGTGTTGAAACGTGCAAATTCCTCAACACTCAGTACTGTGTTGCCAGGCATGCTTTAACACATCCTTCCTCTTAGTGTTGAGACGTGTGAATTCCTCAACACTCACTACTGTGTTGCTAGGCATGCTGCTTCAACACATCTTTCCTCTTAGTGTTGAGACGTGCAAATTCCTCAACACTCACTACTGTGTTGTCAGGCATGCTGCTTCAACACATCCTTCCTCTTAGTGTTGAGACGTGCAAATTCCTCAACACTCACTATTATTTTTCCAGGCATGCTGCTTCAACACATACTTCCTCTTAGTATTGAGACGTGCAAATTCCTCAACACTCACTACTATGATGCCAGGCATGCTGCCTCAACATATCCTCACTTTAGTGCTGAGACGACGTAATTCCTCAACACTCACTACTGTTTTTTTCAGGCATCACTGCCTCAACACATCTTCATCTTAGTGTTGAGGCGCGCAATCTCCTTATCACTCACTCGTGTTGTCAGGCGTCACTGCCTCAACACATCATAGTGCTGGCGGATCCACCACCTCAATACTCATCTTTGTATTCAAGGATCAACTTCCTTAACACTCATCAGTCGAGGCTCCACTACTTAAATACATCATTTTAGTGTTCTCGGTGTCAACGTACCAGAAGGGCGATTGCTACTTGCCTCGATATTTCATTAAACATATATTGCTCAAGAGCCGAGCCAGCCTCTATCTTGGTAATGTACGCCAATCTTCTCTCGTGAATTTCTTTGACTGTTACCATCTAATGCTAACCCCGCAATAGCGTCGCTATTACGTGCTAAGCAGGGGACTTAATGTTGATGGTGGTTTTCGCCTGTGGTCAAAATTGTAAAACCCTCGTGTATAATATGTTTTCATTCCCGCAAAGAGACGAGCCATGTAAAAGTGATGAGTACCCAACCTTGTCACTTGTGCATTTATTGAGCAATTCAATATATTTACATGAAATTTATCCAGAATGGTGCATGTAGCAACAATCCCAGATATTTTGCAAATCTCGACACCGTGCATGTATTATTCATAAGACTCATTGAATGCTTTATGTGCTGTGTTCCACGGCTGAACCCTTAATATTGATATGACATGACAATTAATGCTCACTGCAGCAGAGTAGCATCATTTCCGAAGTGTCAAAATTAAGGTCCGCATAAAGTATTCGGGCCAAGAGACGCGCTAACCGCCTCCGAAAATAAAAGAACCCGTGTCAACACACAAAACTCACCAAATTTAATCGGGCCAGGATAATTCACAACATTCGAATATAAACCTAATTAATTTGCAAAAATTAGGTTTTGCGTCCATGTGCAAAGATATCGACCATGTTGG
>JAJJWW010006694.1:0-42474 GCA_023531295.1 Papaver armeniacum
GAATTTGAGAGACATTACTACGATAGCCAAAGAAGGGTACAATACCACCGGCAACTTGGGATGTTCAATTTTACAAAACCGATACAAGTGATGTATTCCAATGTAAATATAAATAAAATTTGGAATTGAGAGAGGGTTAAAAATGCAAAGAAAATCTCATCGTATATAAAGTGAAGAAAGAACATGGGAAGTCACAAGCAATTCAAGACGTATAAATTCGGTCTGAGTTAAATAACTATCAAGAACAAATCGTTGATTCCATGAGAATTCATAGATGAACAAATCATTGATAACGTTGAAATTCATAGAAAGACTATCTCTTACGAAGTATTCTCAACCAATGCACATCATGCAGCAGAATTACCTTCATGGTTTACATTTTATCTATTCTTTTGTTTTTTTTTTTTCATTACAACATTAGTTAATATATTTATTTTTTTATGCATCCCAAAATCCAGAACTATCAATGACCTTAGATTTTAACATACAAAGCACAAACGAAATTATAGGCAACCAAAATCGAAAGAAGAAAGCTGCAACAAAAATAACAAAAATTATAGGCCAACTGACAAGCACAAAAAAACGGCCGAGAGATTAATTCGTGGCCGTACGATCTTGACATATACATCCGTTCGTCGTTATTAGCGTTTATTGTTTCCTTATATAAATCTGTTTCCTAACTACGAACAATTTGGATAAAAATAAAAATACGAACAAGAGAGAGAAGCATAAAGAATCTGTTTCCTAACTGCTGAACCGCATCTAACCATTGCTTAAAAATATCCATTCTTTGCTTGCTCTTGATTATATACTCTACAATCACTTATACTCTACCGATCGCTTATATATCCTTTTCCAAGACAGTTGATATACGAGCTATACAAACCTTAATATTCTCTAAGACTCAATTCATGGAAATTTTAATTTGTGGAATTAAATTAAAAAAGGAAATCAATAGAGCGTTCTAGGAAACATAGTAACCAACTATCCGAACCCGTAAATAACTATATAAACCCGTTACACTCGCAAAAGAAAATACAATTCTTAGGGTTGACAAAGCCAAACAATATACTATGGAGACAAGTTACGATGAGCAAGAACAAAGGATCAATCATGCCATTGCATCAAGCGTTAGTAATTCAACCGAAAGTAAGTTAAACAACATTCAAGAATTTAATGTTTACATGAGGGGAAAATAAATAAATAGATAATAATATTTATTTGTTCTACATCTTTGAATCGAGAATACAATAGAGATGGATGTGATACACTTAAATCCCTGGCCGTGGAGGTAAGTACACAATTTTGTAGATTTCCATGTTCTTCTTTGTTAGAATTAATAATTCGATGTAAAATCGTTTATGATCATAATATATCGAGACATAGCGAGATGATGATACGGTGGCCAAGTGGCGGCATCAACGGTGCAACCCAAAGAAATTAGGAAAAAGCGCAAAAGAAACACAAAGGGTAAGTAACAATTAATACAAATTCCATATATACGCAAAATAACGATTTTTTTTTTTTACTTTGGGATCGCAAACTAATTAATTAATTACTATCATCTTCTGATGCCTAGGCAAAACATATAACACAAAACAGGAGGTAATATTTAAAAGGATTTCACAAATTAGTATGTCATCAAGCTTGGGAGAGGAATTCATAGATGAAAGAATCAAGCTGCGAATACTACGCACATGGGAAATCAAGAATCCAATGACGGAACTCAGACAAGCTATAACATGATCCTCATCGACCAAACAGTAAGATCAAAACCGCATTTTGATATTATGATAACTCGCATTGAAAAAAAAATATGCATAATAATAAATACATGAATGATAACAGTATGACCAAATCCATTGTTCAATCACACCGAATCAATATAGAAAGCATATGGATAAGCTAAAAGAACAGAATATAGTGTCATTAAAACACTTTGGGATCGTAAAATACAATCTCCCTGTAGACCCTTACCTAAGGATCGAAAGCTTTCTTTCAATACACTCACAAAAGTACAAGTGGAAAAAGAAGCCGAATGTCTTGCAGTTATCCCAAAGTATGACTTGACCAATGGAATTTGAAGAACTACATGAGAGATGCTTGGGGATAAAACACATTGCACGAGGTATCTATAAATGTTAACACCTCGAAACCACCCATCAACTTAACAACCGATTTTGAACTAACATTATAACACCATGTTTATGTAGACATTATTGGGCACTTGGTCAACATAATGCAAAGTAGATTCATGAAGTTTGACATCATTTTGGAAAATAAGAGAGGCATGCGTGTAAAAATTACACTATCGGAAGACCAAGCTACGTAAATCATCAACTGGGACGACATATCTAAAGAAGATCAAATTATACCGATAATAGTTAGCTGCCGTGGTGGAAAAATTCAATGGTAAGATTCATATTATTCAATTTCATTATAGAATGGGCATATGCAACTTTGATTCTAATACTTTGGATTTTAAAAAATAGGGAAATACGAACTTAGGTCATCAAAGGCAATCTTTAGTATACGTGGATCTAGAAATACAACAAGTCCAAGATATGAAAGAAAGGTAAACAAGAAATATATTAACAATTAAAATTTCAAAAATTATATAGTACCACATTTTTCCAATCAAATAATTCAAGAATTCGTTATATATAGCGTCATTTTATATTCGTAATCTTATATATATTAAATTTTGATAGGAAATCCCGTCTTAAGAAAATGGAAGAACAAAAAAAAACATATACAAAGATTCCCTGGTTAGCCTATAGAGAACCTACACGTTACGATGACCATAAGGAAATGAGAAATTTTATAAGGGACCAACAAATAGAGTACAAGAATGAGTATATGTTGAGCACAATCCAATTCAAATATATGGATCAAATAAGAAAAAATGGATAAAAGATCATTACAAGTTGTCAAAGTTTATGGAAAGCTACTTGAAAACACAACAACACGAATAGAATCAAGAAGTTTACAAAGTATCAAAAATTACCCAAAGACTCGGGGATGGTATAACGTTTAATGAATTCATGGCGTTTGGTAGACCTTTGGGGATACAATAGAAGACAATTCAAAGAATCGCACCTACAATAGAAGAGAATTCAACAAACTCAAAACCAAATTATGACTCTAAAATGGTAGAAGCTTATTTAATGGAGGAGTTTGAGGAACAAATAGAGTATCCAGAAGAAAAACTCAAAAAACGTCTTCAAAATATTAAAAGGTTGAACCATTATTGTTTTCCAAATATTGTTCTAAAGAAGAAAATAATCAAAGAAAAAGACAAGAGAAATTATCTTATTCATAACAAGTAAGTAATTGGATCAAATATATGGAGAACATGCATTAAGGAGTCGTTGTCCAAGGCGCGGACCCGAAGATTACATAAAAGAATATGAAGAACATATCTATCGGGTTGAACGAGGTAAATAGAGATCAACAACAAAAATTGTTGGACTTCAAAAATATCTCGAGTAAAGAATATCATGTAAACGTGGATAGAATCTGGGATCAAGAAAGAATCCGAGCTTGCAAACAAAATCTTATAGTGTTTAGAATTGAAGAAAGAAGTGGCAATTCGAGCACAATTCAAAGATATACAAATTTTGTTTAAGGATGAATGATAATAACGTTTGATATTTTTAAGATTATTAGATTAGATTGTTCTTAGATACGTTCATTTCATATTATTTTGTTTTTTAGATTGTTTTTTGATAATAATACCTTAACATTCCATTATCATATTGCAATATAGCATTACAATTATAACTGTCATACAAAATCTTCAAATTATTGTTCTTAATATTGTCCGAGTCATTGGTTTATAAATGAGTAAGAAGTGGAGATCATTCAAAATGTCAATTTCATCCTTATTTGAGTTGTATTGGCATGAAGGCATGTCATGTACGCTATCCAGGAAATACTAATTGCTAACCCATCGTTTTACATTAAATTTTTACACAATCCAAGTAAAACCATAAGCATAATTAGGGTCCAATGCGATTATTATACCTTTCGCACAAGTACGCCTTAAGAAGGTACTCTGCACATATACATACTCTATAAGACCTAATACCTATAACAGATTGTAAGAGAAATCGAATTCCTAAAACTATACAAGTTTCCGTACATAAAGTTCTCTAAACAAAAACAATTTCGAACATTCTTTAAACTATTATATTACGTATGCATCAAATTCCTATAATAAACCAAACTATCCGATCTTCTTGATGAAGGATATATACTACGAAGATATGGACTACAAGAATTCTCGAGACGGGTATGGATTTGAACTACGAGGATATGGACTACGAAAATTCTCGATTTTCTCTATCCTCTTTAATTAGGCATGGATGCTTGGTTTCATATAGCAGAATACGAGTCAAGAAGAGATATAGATTTGTTATTTGATTAAATAGACAAAAACGATACATCTGATCCTAAAGAAATAAAGACAAATCTTTACAACCCCAAAAGCTAAAACAGTTTTGCTTTGGCAACAATACATCTTTGCGAAAAAAAATTTGTAGTTTTATCAAGTACGTAAATTACAAAATTATTGGATCATGACTCTTCTAATTAGACATGGCTCAAGAAAGGATCTAAACACATTAAAAAAACGTTTGGAGGAGCAATACAAAACCAACATTTACAAAACGGAACCAAGATAGAATTATACGGCGCAAATTCAGAAGACCAACCAAAGAAAGTCGATGGCTTATTAATTATCAAATGAATACATATGAATATACTTTCGTGGTCAATCAAAAGACAACCTTGCTTACAATGAGGTCAGTTTTCATAATTTTAAAATTCTCATGCGGCTTTTACAAAGTGTTTCTTTGTTTGAAACTAACTCTACTATTATATTTAATGTGTATATTCCTTTGACATAAAACTTGCCACCAACCACAAAGGATCTTATGCACACTTGGGAGGATTCAATATTTGAGTCTCCCGAAAAATTAAAGGAACTAAAATACTTTAGTGAAGATTTACTAAAGCTAAAACAACCTCACAGATTACTGCTGTAGGATTTCAAAGAAATTTTAAATGTCCAACAATTTGAAAACTTACCACTACGAAAAAAAACTACATATTGGGTCCTTAATAATCATCATCAATCATATAGCTGAAGAAGGTGAACTATTTGCAAAGATAGGTGACGTCCTTTATCATATGGAATCAACGGATAACCACATCGGAGGAAAGAAATTACATGAGTCAGTGAAATTGTTTCTTGTTGTAAAACCGTCCCGATTCGTAATGCATTTAAAGCACTTTCCTATCAAAGTCGATGAACAATGGGAGAAACAGCGCAAACTAATAAAGAAACACAAGACAAGCACGCGTAGACTGATGGCCAAGCTGAGACCCAGTTTTATGATACATTAAGATGTCTAAGAACCAATTTCACAAGTATTTTATTTATAATTAAAATACAATTTAGTTTATACTAATTCTTTCAGTAACTTATATTAGTTTTTCATCAAATTTTTGCGTTTGATAGAAAAAATAAAATTCAAAGCTTCTGAGGTTGGAAGAGTAACTCGCTTTCTCAATATTTTCATACTAATAGGTCGGTTGAATTCGGAACATTTGTCAGGCTTCCTATTCTCATGATTTTTACTAATAAGAAAAAAAAAAATATAGTACACTCACCGGTGGCCATATCTTGGTCATCTGTACTTAATTCCATCATATCCACGTCAATTGTCGATACATTACCGTAATAACTTGGTGTTTGGATCATCTATGGAGATCTTGGACTCGATTGGTTTGAAACAAAAAAGGATCATCATCCTATTAATTTAGACATCAACACATCGTTTCCCAAGAACTTGGGAACTCTACATAGCAAAATCCACAACTAATATAAAAAATGATTCTACTTGGCAGAAAATAGGTGTGTTAGCAATAAGTTTCTTGGCATCAATTCATCGCAGAACCGAAACCGGAAATTGAAATAAGACATCAAGTATTAATTTGTTAATCAAACCTCAAAATTGATCTATTCATAGAATCTGAGCATATAAAGAAACTTTGAATCTATGCATATGAAATTGATTATCTATTGCTTTTCTCACATTGTGTTCGTATATTATCTTTCATAGAGGCTCAACTATTCACATAGCTCACGTTAAAAAAACATGTTATGGGCTAGCATCATCAATTTGGGATTCACGGAAGACTTACATATATACTGGCGATGTTCGCACCTAATAGTGAGTGTGAATATTTGAAGATTTTAATATGGAAGATCTTTGATTTAACATAGAGAACTTTCCCATCCTCGAAACATTAAGACAACATTACATCAAACCTTAAAAAAGAAAGAAAAAAAATAGAGTAGATACTCTCTATAGTTCTTATATCCAATGGCAAATCGCACTTCGAGCATACATCTAAATCATTACATCATTCATCCATTCAAGTTCAATCGCCTTCTTCTTTTCTCTCACAGCTGCCAAGTACCCGGCTAACAAGCTGGTCTTCCAATTACTCACAACCACCAACAACCAATTGAACTGCAATTTCATCATCATTCCACAACCACCATTTCCCCGCTTCAGTCGGGAGTGATCTATTTATATATTCTTTCGCTTTGCTTTAGGATTCCTTTGGTACGTAAGTTCGCACCAATTTACGGGAACCCATCGTCATTCAATCCGTGACCAAACTTACTGTTCAATCACAAACTGAAAGGAGAAGAGGTTTGACAAACTACATACAAATAAAATGAGAAGAACATACCAGATTTCTGATACAAATGAGAGGGAATACCGCCATGATACATTTTGACTATTTCATAGAATCTCATAAAAACTAAATACAATTAATTTGTTGAGAAGCCAAATATTTAGAATCATAGTGAGAACATGCTAAATTCTCTTCTATTCTATTCTAATATGGTGTATGATTTTCGTTTGTTTTCTGATTGTATTCAGATGTGACTATAATAGGTCTTCTTATATAGGAGAAGTTGCCTCTCTTCAGCCCATAACACGTGTACCTCTAACAAAGGAACACAGACACACAATTAAACATGGATAATAGTTAAAACATTGCCTCTCTTCAAGATTGAACATTTGGACGTATCTCAATGGAATAACAAATGGGAAACCATGCTGAAAATGTGCATTGACTCTATAAAGTTTATAAGAGTTCCAAAGTTGGTCCAACACATGAAACGAAGCCTATATGGACAAAAAAATATGTAACCCAAGACCTGTAATGACAAACAAGCTTTAATTTCTTATTATTTCTTTAAGCATTTAACCTTTTGTGATGATCCTTTTGTGATATCCATAGAACAAAGGCCATTCTGATTACCATTTGCACCACGCAACCACGTACCCGACAATATTGGCAGGCTCTAGGTAGGCATGTTGATAGTTCTAGATATAAGATTTTGATACCAAGAATCACATTCGAGTTTTGATACTAAACATGCAAGGATTGAATAGCGTCAGTCATCGGATACAATTTCCAATAGCTTAAAGGAAGACCATAAAAAGAATATTAGATATATACTTTGGTTTTATATCTAACCAACACCTTTTGCAAGGATTCAATCAAAAATAACGAAAAAAAACGATGAACAATTTTCATTAAAAAGGTGAACAAGTTTCATATTTTAGGACACTGATTTACTTTTCTTTCAGAAAGTTAATAGAATTCTAATTGTGGAAATACTGATTTCCTTAAGAGGGTTCTTTAAACACTATATATAACAGACACAAAGGCTAGAGTATACAGTAATTCCCAAAGGTTCGCTTATCCGTATTTTTTTTCAATCACAACCGAAACATGAGATCTATATGGGACGCTAACAATATGTTAAAAGATTACACTAACAAGGTAATTTCAATGTTATCTAATAACATAGGTCTGTTATTCTATTAATTCTGTGCATATTCTACTGTGTTTAACAATTGTAAACTTACAAAACCTCAGGGAAAAACGTTCATGTGCAAGGCAACAATACTCGGTTTAGTCCAAGACAAGAATTGGTATTATATGACATGCGAGAGAATGCCATAAGAAAACTGTACAAAAGGAGACACCAAACAATTGTGGATTTATCAACATCTTACTTTGAATGCAATACTTCGTCTACGTTGGCAATACCAGTGTATGTATAGATTATTGATTTCTAAATAACAATCTGCATAATTAACATAAAATTAGAATATTAAAATTTTCATATATACATATAGGTACAAGATGCATCTGAGAATGGTAGATAACACATCCGATGCTGTATTCGTTGTCCAAGGAAGAGTCGCAGAAACTCTCATGAATTACGACGTCCGACAACACTATGAAATGGTGACAGCAAACAAATCTGGCGAGGCATTATCGAAATTTGATTCGATTATGGGAGGAACATTTATTTTTGATGTGCTAATCAAACAGTGCAACAAAAGCTCAAATACAGGAAAATTCATGGTCATGGGAATTTACAAAGACACAAAATTTTTACCACATGGTGTTTCCATATATGCTTGAACTGCACTTCCACTTACCGGCTTACCGCACACTTTAACATGATGCCCGCAGATGCATAGCTATGTAGTACTTTGCACCTGTTTTATGATATGAATTTCAATTACTTTATATGCTGAATTTTAATTTTATGATACAATTATAAATTTCCTGTGTTAAATTTATGATGTTTAATAATTTTTTTAGGTAATTCACTTTTTTAGTCATAGTTTTTGGACCATTAGCACTAACAAATTGCACTCACAAAATCAAGAAAACCAAAAACGTGTCTATAAATCCAAACAAAACACGATTGGACCACAGATTAGTACACAACTACCTTTACTATCTTAAACTAAATTCGTTACCTATAACCAAATCCAGTATATAATAATAGGGGTTGTTGTGTGGTGATGTTCTATCAGTGAGACGATAAATATCCCAAAACAAAAAAATTAACATAAATTACTATAAAACCATGATTCCTAAAATATATAAAATTCCATAATACAAATACAATTAGGATTCTTAATTTAAGTTTTTTAGCTATTATATAAGCCTACCTCCTGTATAAGACTACTTGACAGTCAAAGAGAAAGAAACTTTATTCGTACCAAAAAAAAAAAAAAGAAACACAAACTAATAAAGAAACGCAGTTTCTTAAGCAGTTTCCTATCAAAGTCGATGAACAATGGGAGAAACAGCGCAAACTAATAAAGAAACGCAAAGAGAAGCGCACGTAGATGATGGCCAAAATTCGAGTCCAGTTTTATGATGCATTAAAGATAGGAAACAAGATATGCACAACTATTCTTATATGATATTTAAGAAGAAAATTTTTACTAATACAAGTTCTTTGTATTTACAGTTAATGTTCATTTCAAAAACGATAAGATGAATTTCAGTTAATGTTCAATTTCCGTATAGCTGTGCGATCACTACTTGAATATTATCACCACCAAGACACGTTAATGAAAGTATAGTAAAGGATAAACAAGTATGCTTGGCAATAGTCTTAGCAAATAAATACGGTCCAGCCATAATCGTCTGCGTGTACTATCACTGCTTAAATTTTATTACACCAAGCCACGTTACTAAAAGTACAATACATGATGTTGTGTTTCAGTGAATGGTTAGAAACATTACCATTCAAAAAATCTAAAGAGCAATCCGTGTCATCAAATTTAAAACATGGTTTGCATATTTTGAACTCAATCATCATAATCTATTGTGTTGCAGAAAAATTAAGTTGGATGGATTTAGGAAAGCTAATACAACATTAATTATTCCAGAACACCGGTTTAGTTATTCTGAGTTAGGATGAATTCAGATAATAATGCAAGTTTTATTATTCTATAACACCGATTAGTCCTGATAATATTAATTTCCCTACATCTCTTAAATTTGTCTACTTTTCTTTGAGAATTCATTAGCATGATAATTTACTTGGCAAGCCTATAAGTATCCCAATAAGGTAGCGACACCTATTGGTTTAACTAAAAACAATAGATTACTATGGGCTTGCATCGTCAGTTTGGGATTCACGGAAGACTATTGACCATAATTCGTAAACGTGGTAACTTTTTTCTGAAGATATCAAAAACGTGTATTAGAGGAATGGAACACGTGTATTACGAACCAAACAATATAAACATTGTTTCTACCGCCTCCCAAACATACAAAGCTAAAAAAAAAAATCCAAAAAAAAACGAAAGGTTTCTTCAACAAGGTACGCACAATTTTTACAACAGAAAATAAGTTAAAATCTAATTTTTTGGTACAAATAGGGTTCCTCCTATTATTTTCAAACTCTCTGCATCATTCTCTTTTGTGTTTCCATCAATTTTAATTTTAACTTAAAGTTTTGAGGTACTAATTACATAACAGGCTTCGAGTCTCCAAAATACACTCTTTCTTCCATCTTTCTCCTAAGAACCCTATTTTCACAATACATATTTATGTTTCAGTGATTTTCTCCATGTTTTAAAAATTTTGGTTAAATCTGAATGTGGATATACTTTGTTTCTAACAGGAAGATACGGAGATTCGTTAATGCAAGGATATTCTAATCTGCAATTAACTGAGGTATTCCGTGCACCTGTTTATATATATGAATTATTGTATTCATATTGTAGCGCTTGCTTATAATGTATACTTACTTAGTTTAGATATAATTATGCACATGCATGTTCCAATTTATATTTGGATTGATTCATCATCTTTGAATTACTTACTTAGATCCTAGAATTTGATAATTGTCGAGAGTGTGCATTTTCTTAAGAATCCTCTAACTTATATGTTACAGAATGTAACTGCATATGATTCTCTGATAAACTTTTAAGTAAAAGGTACCGACCAAATGCTTCGAATGTAACCTAAACTTTTAGGTTGTGAGAATATATGTGAAACTCTTGCAATGGAACATTATAAGGGCGGAAATTTATATACAAACATATAGAATTCATATCAGGGATTTTACATTAAATTCTATATGTTTCGTTCCTATGTTATTATAAAACCTTATATGTATAGTAGTTTATAAGAGATTTACTTAATTTTTCTTATTTCTTATGGATTATGGATTATGGATTTACTTAAAAGTAAACATTATAAGGACGATCATAAATGTATTATGGATTTACTTAATTTTTTCTTAATTTTTATGTTTAGTATTTCAAATCCATTATCACATTCTTGGTCATGACAGGCAGCAATGACAGCGAAAACAACTTTAGAATGCAAAAGCGGCGAAGAAAGTGCTAACAGTGGTGACAGTGAACATTATTATTTACCAGTGCACACTTTTGATAACAGATTTAATGTTGCAACGCGGCACCGACCAAATGCTTCGACTGTCTTGATAAACCGGAAAGCTTCCCAAGACTAGCTAAAGAAGACTGACAATGCCAATGGCAGTGACTACAATAAAATTCCCAAATCAAACTATAAACAAATGGCTACCCATCGGATTACAAATGCGTCATGTAGAACTCAACAAGACAGTACACATCTTAAGTCAAAAATTCGACGACCTGCTGCAGATCAAAAATCACCAGTTGCATATGGCACACTTTTAAAAGGAAGAATCCAAAGAGGCCCAATATCATATAGAACTCGAAGCATGTATAAGATCAACTAAGAAGAATGTTGGTATTTTGTAATTGTGCCTAGGAAAATGTTGCTATTTTATAAATGTGACTAGGCGAAACTTTGGTATTTTGGAATCTTGGTATTTTATATAGGGAAGCAAGTATATGACTGGAACTCTAGAACTAAATGTATTTTGTATATGTCAATGTCAAGGAGACACGTTGCTATTTTGATAAACATATATATACTAAATGTCTATTTGGTATATATTCAGAAATCAATTTGATACTTAGTTGAAGTGTATTGACATGAAGGCAGTCTCATGAACTCTACACAAGAAATACTAACTCAACTGACAGCTCTAGCCACAATTTTAAATTAAAGCTCAAGTAGCTAATTCAAGCTCAAGTACTGACAGGAAAACATTCTGGAAAAATAATAGACTTATTAAAGGTGCGTACTACTAAAGCCCATGATGCATCTAAAATAATTTTCAATGAATCTCAAACGCCACAAGCAATTACCATAAAAAAACGAATTCCAATAGTTTCCATAAAAAACGCTAGAAGTTTCCATACATATGAAAGTTCTTTAAACCGAAACAACTTCGAACATTATTTAAACTATCCCATATACATCAGATTCCTATAACAAACCAGTTTCCTAAAATTCAAACAGTTAACTTGACATTCAAGTTTCTATGGGTCTATATATAGCTTACAAAGTTAAATATATTCTGCACATCAATCAATATCTCCACGCAGTTAAAAACAAGGGATGGCAGATCGAGTTATAAAGAGAAGTATAATGAGCATAACCAGAGCTTCGACTTATCTGGAAAAACAAGACCTGTACGGAAAAAATAAGGTACGATCAATCTCAAATAATATTTAGATTTTTTAATAATTATTTGTTCTAGATTTTTACTTTGCAAGTTGATTATGCTATATACTAAATATCTCTCACTGTAATTTTTGGTTCGTCACCTATTTTTAATTTAAATAACAGCGCTACTCAATTTTACTTTGCAAGTTGATTATGCTATATACTAAATATCTCTCACTGTAATTTTTGGTTCGTCACCTATTTTTAATTTAAATAACAGCGCTACTCAATAAAGATTACTGCAACAATCGTACGTCTTAAAAAAAGACAAGAATGGTTTTACTATGCCTGCTCAAGATGCGATGAAAGATACCAAACAAATAATGATTTAAACTGGTGTTCAAAGTGCAACGAACAAATTTCCTATCCAACAGCAAGGTAACGTTCTAAACGAACAATTTAACGTTTTAAATGACAAACCTATTAATATACCTAATCTACAGATTGCTAATAAGACTCCAAGTGAAAGATAGCACAGGCAAAGCTGAGATATTGATACACGGACAGCACGCCGAGAAACTAACTGGATTAAAAGTAAACAACATTCAAAAAATGTCAACAGAAAATAAGGTAATGACTAAAACAAACAATATTTATGCTAATGAGCAACATGTTACGTAACAACCCCTAATTGCAGGCAACTCAAAAAGAATTCAGAAAAGAGGTAACGACCAGAATAAAGGGCTATACATGTGTCTTTCGCTTAGAAGTGGCAAAACTCACTTGGGGAATCATGTCTTTTGAAGCAAAAGAAATTATGGAAATAGATGCCACCAAAAAATCAATGAAGGTATTATTATTTTTTCGACTAACAAAGAAAAGGAAAAGCAACACTAATCAAAATTAATTATTGCAACACTTAATTCTTGCTTTTTTCAACATCGATAACCCGAGCATCTACAAGAAAACAACCAAACCACGATGTGCATTAAGGACGAAACTTCAAGTGACGTGGAGGAGCAAACCTTTCGGATAGATGTCAAAGAAACCAAACAATGCCTTTCGGAAGATGTGGTCGCATTGGATGACAACCATTCAAAGAAGTTTAGGAAAAATTTAAGGAGTTATAATTACACCAACACCTTTACAAGTCTATCAAGTTCTTAGAATTTTACAAGTCTATTATTGTTTTAGTTCGCATTGGATAACAACCATTCAAAGATGTTTAGGAAAAATTTAAGGAGTTATAATTACACCAACACCTTTACGAGTCTATCAAGTTCTTAAAATTAATATACATATTCAAAAATTAATATACTATTCTTAGAATTAATTTTTAAATTAATATACTATTCTTAGAATATTTTTTTTTTTTTCTAAAAATCGACGAGAGGTTGAGCGCCGGCCGCAGGCCGGCGTGATACCTAGTCTCTTTATTAAGGAAAAGTGGTGGTTATGATGGGGATAAAGGTGTTCGTCGGATCGACGATCCTGCGGCTGGGATATATCGTTGGCCGGGGATATATCTGCGCGTCCGATCGGGACATATAATTTTTGGGCGGCATAGATGATGCCTTGGTCCGACAAAATTTCCAAAACCTAACGTGACCAGTGTTTAACTGTGTCGGCACCAAACAAATCGTTGAACCTTACTCCGCCCTAATTTGACATATAATGTTCTTCATCTTCTCATCTCACGACCTAACAAATTAAAATTAGTACAAATTTGCTCCTCCTCCGTGTTTCTCTAATTCGAAGTATTTCTCCGTCTCTCTACAACTCCATCGTCTCTTCACCAGATGTTTCTCTTCGTGATCCTCTATTACATTCACTAGATGTTTTTTTTTTTTTTTTCCGATCCCTTCTTCTTTTTTTTTCTCTCACATTCTTATTCTTTGAAAGATGAAACCACCCGAGGAAAATCTAGGGTTTACTCATTGCAGAATCTTACTGCGTTTTCTTATTTCACAAATCTTGGTGTAGCGTGATTTTCTTCTTCTCAATCTCGGTATTGCAACAAAAAAATTCACGCAATGGATTTAACAGGGACAATTAGTTTCCCATCGAAGATGTTTCAGCCGATATTCTTTGGAATCAAAGGAGAACATGTGGGAGAAGAAATTCAATGAATACGATGAAATTGGATATTTGGGTGATCTTTTTTTTTGAAATTTCGAGTTACCGATGCCCCATATCTAATTTTGTCTCTTCATGCTTTTCGTGTTGATTTCCGATTGATGTTGAATGATTCAATGGTGGTCGATGTTTCGGGAAATTTAGGAGGTAAAAATATTGAAACCCTAGAATTTTTAAATCTGTATTTCTTGATTTTTATCAGATTGACTTGAGTTTTTTTTTGTAGGAAAGCAAGATTGGCGTAGGCGGATTGATTAAAAAAAAGGTAATGGAATCAGCATTCTTCAACATCGTCTCAAACTCTATGAAGCCAAACATACCCCGATTTTGGAGGGAATTCAATCTTATTATTTCCATGTTGTTGTAGTTGTTTTCAAGGAGGATTAGGAGTCTTTATTCTTGTCAAGATTCATGGTTCAAAGGAAATCAAATCAGAATGAATCGAAAATTTATGAGTATGTCAAACCTATGCTTGATTCCTTAGAAATTGGTGTTTTGGTATTTTAATTATGATGTAAATCAGATGTGATTTAGCACAATTTTTCTTAGTTCGTTTAATTGGTGTTGATTAGTCCGTTATTTGTTTATAATTTAAACTCGATTTGCGGGAAGAACAGTGTGTAGAGATACTATTAAGTTTCGAGTATCCATCCAAACTTTTAGCGGAAACCAATTCCCAATAGGTAAACCTCTACCCTTTTTCTTCTTCCCCGTTATCCTATTCTATATTTTTGTACCCTAACCCTTTTGTTTTGAATCTTTTGATAGATTTAAATTTTGTTTTCAAACGGTGAACCCAAACCCAAACCCTTTTTTATACAATCATGTACGCAAGCAAGGTTTTTATTTTGGGACTTTCTTTAATGAGGTTCTGTGTTTGTAATTTCTTTTTTATAGTTCACATGCAGCTTGCAGGGTTGTCTTCAATGATAGGAGATCTCTACTACTCTTGGCATGTTTAATGTATTTTAACTTTTCTTTATAGATTTATATGATTCTATTACCTTTTACAATAGGCAAAAAACATAAGCAATCAAAGGGGGATACTGATTATTATGACTGAATTGTTTAGTAGTTTGGTTCCCCATTATTACATAGATTTTATGGTTGCCAATTTATATTTGCTCGACCATAGATAAGCTGCGATTAAGTGACCACATGTTAAATTTTAGTTTGATACCTTTTACATGTTGTTGTTAATAGTCCGTAGCTTATCTTTGTTATGTGCCATTCATGGAGTGATCATACTATGTCTTTTTTAATTTCAAAGTTGAAGATGGGTTTAGAAGATTAGAAGGGATTAGGGTGTATTCTCTTTGGTTTTGGTACTTTTTAAATGGTTGTTCAATATGGAACTGGTGGTGTTCTTGGTGTTGCCACGAGATAACAATGAATGACGGAGTGATGGGGGAGAAGACTAGAAGATTGGGGACAACGACTCCTTAATGCATTTGTGAGCTTGGTCTTTGGTGTTTGAAGAAGCGAGAAGAGGAGAATGGAGCTTGCTTCGGTGAATGGGTGGATTCTTTTTGGTGATATTTTACTTGAGACTCAATTTTACTTAAATTTCTAAAATTATTGATATTTGTTTTTGTGTATTGTGTTCAAGGTTCAATACTAATTTTTATTGATTTTTTGACTGTACTGACGAATGAAATGCAAGATAGAATCAATTGCATCTCAGATCTTTGAAAGTCGATTTGATTCTCACGTTGGTTCCGGCATTGGTAAGATTCATGCTGCAACGTCTTTTAATAGTAAATTTACTTGGTCGAAGAGTTGTTGACCGAGTCGAGTAATTATTGCGACAAGTGGAATGCGGGTAGAAGCAATATGAGGTTGGTATCGGCCTCTGTAAGATTCTTTCTCTGAGTCTGTTATGAGGTTGGTTCGGCCTCCGTAAGATTCTCGTCTCTGATGCTAATAGTAAATTTACTTGATTTTCGTAGCTATTTAGTAAGTAATTAGCGGTGGAATATTGTTTCTTCGGGGCTAATTTTTCTCGATCTCCTTCTTCGGAGGTTAGTGAAGCGTGGATCGTTTCAAGAAAATGAAGAAGATTGGTGAAGGCACGAAGGGGCAAATCTATTCTTTTTTGTTAGTATTGTTATGAACCGACAAGGTGTTTGAGTAAGTGCCATAGCTTAAGATTTTATTGCAACAGATTTGAAATTCAGACCTCTTGAAAGAGAAAGATTGACAAAAATAATCAGCGAACCGTATAAAAGCCCCGAACTGAAAAAATCAAACGAGAGATTAGAGAAGTCTATAGGTGTTCGAAGTGTTTAATGAGTAGCGAGAGGTGGGTAAGAAGAAAGATGAAAACTTGGTTAGTAAACACAAATTCTAGGGTCTGCTCATTATTTTTTAGCTTTTCTACAATTTTCTTTATTCTTTGTTCTTCCATTTAATCTCACTATTACTTTGACATCAATTGGTAGGTACGGCCAGATTTCGGAGATGTAATGCTTGGAAATTTGTTTGGAAAATGGCTTTAAAGTAATGGCTGAGCAGACACCATGACAGGTTTAATTTTCTTGTAGCGTTTGAGAAATTGGAGTGAGTATTTCCTTGCTACACTATTTACAATGCCTGTTGTATTATTAGGGTTTAAAGAAATAATCACGGCATCACGCTAGGAAAATACAAAAGTACAAGAACACTTTACTTGAATTGTTCTGCCTCGGCGTTTTATGTCTTACATTGTTTGTTGTCTTAATTTAAGTTTTCTGTTTTTTTTTTTATAGCATTGTCAGGTTTTACAGGGTTTGATGCCTTGCTCTTCATTAAGGAATACGGTATATACTTTTGCGGGGAAAAAACTTAGGATTTCAAGCTTATCATTCAGGTTTGTAGTATTTTTGTAATTGTAAGTTTTGATCTTTTCTGCGTTTTTGATAGTTAATCATAGCTCGAGGGATTAATGCTTTTGGTCCGTCCGTCAAATTAACTATGGCGGCTCGAGGGATTAATGCTTTTGGTCCGTCAGTCAAATTAATGTGGCGGAAGATGGTGAGGATAATAAAATTGTATTGATATCACAAATGTTTACAGTAAACTAACAATTGATCTACTGGGAATGTCTAGAAAGTAGATTTACATTGTCTAGAAAGAAACCGTTGATTGAATAATTTTTAGGTGTAAGTTTTCCAAGAGGTACCTCAAGAAGCTTATCGTATTACGCCCTTTACTTGACTATCAATATTCCATCATTTGCGCCTCCGGTTTATCTTGCGTCCAAGGACAAATTGATCATTAGTATCAAAAGAGGAAATTTACACTAATCTTCCCATGTTAGAATTTGCATTAAATGTTAAAAATATAATTTTTTTGGTTAAGTTTTCTTCATTTCCATGTCTCATTATGTCACTTCAAATGGCAAGGTCAAAGCGAATAATTTACCATTACATACCAACTTTTCTTGCAATGTTTGCTATATAAATGTGCTATCATATCGGCATAGATAGCAAAGTTTGAGAAGCACATCGGCATTTATAATTTAATTCAAGACCTGCACTTTTTTGTTCACAGTGGTGACAATGAGAATGAACATAAATTAGCTACGATCTCTAGCATGCAAAACATATTACATTGATAATTGGATATTTTTATCTTATTATTACGTGGTCCGGCAACAGGCGGAGAAGATCGCTACCTTGGTAACAGTGCCGAAAGTCCAACGCGTATAAGTCTTACTTGCCTAGCTAGCCGTTTTGCTAAGTTGGATTAGTAGAGGAACGTTAAAGACCGCTTTAGTATTGATTCTTTTTGCTTTTTTTTCTAATGTCGCGGTGATCATAAATGGATAGAGAAGCAAAACATAATCATCATGGCTTATCGATCCTGTTATTACTAAGCTGAAGCATGCAACATGATCATGAAACGAAAATTGGGTTTTGCTTCTTTTATATTAATTAATTTGATGTGTCTTGATTTGCGGACGAGGGTCTACTGGTATCTCTTGGGACGATTTTTGATTATTAATTTTTTGTTAATTCTTGTTTTAACTTTTCAAGTGATGGTTATTCTCTCGAACAAAATAGCAAGCGGGGTCTGCTCCTTATCACTTCTCTGTTTAATTTGATTCTTTCTTATCAATTTTACGTGAGTTTGTAGAGTAACATATTGCTCATAAAGTCCATGTTCTTAATACAATAACACAAATGGGAAACCATCATGCATGAATGGGGTTTTAGAAAAGGAATTATTGTTTCTTACCATGGCTTAATCTCCATGAACTAAATATTATATGTGAATCCTTAGACAACATTGTGAACTTAGTGACAAATACTTTAGCTATATCCTTAGACCACCGATATGTATTGCGAGAAAAAATATGATGCAACATCTTACAGTTTGTTGAATTTGCATCATTAGTATACACACGTACAACTAGACAATTGAGATAACATATCAAGTTGGCATACTCACACAAAAGAGCCTGCTCATGTTTTCGTTGTATCTTATAGGTTCTCATTGAGATACGGAAGGGTAAATGCACTTGACTTTAGTTGACATAATATACTATGAGCACAAGTCGAAAGCTTTATTGGTTAACTTTATTGTTATAAATTGTATTCTTTATATGCGAGCATCCTCACACTAAATTGCTTGCTTATGTGTTTGTTGTGATTGAAGGGGAATGCACCAGCCTAAGAAAGTTTTTGGTTTCTTATCTGCAGATTAAATGGGCTTCACTTTTGAGGTTTCTCTGGACGGTGTGTTTTATTTCTTATACACATAATCAAAACCTTAGATACAACTGTATTTTATTTTTAATTTTTGGTAATTCTTCTTTCGATTAAACTATATCGGGAGTGTATCTCAATACCGTTCTATCTTTATATAGAGGTGTTTGTATTTCTGCAACTAATTTGTTGGCAATGGTTAATCCTAACCCGTTTAGAATGTCAGATTAATGAGTTTAGAATGTTCAAACTATCATGCATCCGATTCAATCAAGACGTGCTCCTCTTTATATCCTAAGCTTTCTCAAAGTTTCTCTAATTTTCTCTAATGACGGGATATTGGCTTCTTTAGATGCAAAACAAGGTAGGTATTGATTTTGAGAACAATCCTTCCCTGTTTTTAGATTAAGATTCAATGCTCCGACAATATTGTTTAGTTAATTTCTTCCTTTTCTTTTCAAAGGAGATATAGGGTTTGATAATTAACATTTCAATTACACGATGTTTTGATAATTATATTTTAGTTACATGCGGTTTTGAGTGTTTTTAGAACTATAGTTTTCTTAATTATGGATATTTAACTTATTGTCATGCTTATGTATCACAGGCATACGAATGTAATGAAGAACTTCTTTGGATGTTTCGATTCCATCTGTGAGCAAGTTCAAAAAGAAAAGGTAATAATTAATACTACTATTTGGTTGAGTAGAAGCATATGCACAACAAGAAGAAATCGGATGGTTGGTGAATCCAAATGAGTCTGGATGAGTCTTTCAGTATTACTGACAGGTGTTAGAGATTTCTCTTAATAATTCTTACTGCATTGTGATTATTGAATAGTACACCACCAGTTTGATAATGAAGCTCACGACGGTAGTGCTAAGTTTATCGGATTGGAACCCAACTAAATGTCTTGGTATGCCAAATTCCTTCGTGGCTCGATTTGGAAAACTGTAATAGCATACATTAAGTTCGTGTTCTTTTACCGCAGGTACGTAACAAATTTACTTTGGATGGCAATGGGCTATTCTACATAGTACGTATAGGAAAACATGATTGTTAATTTAGGAACGGGTTAGTGTTTATACATCTAATTAATCTACATTGCTTTTGGAAGCCGTGATATTAGATGTATAATAACTAACCCAATATCGATTAACAACATGAATCATTAATCTTTTTGTCGAAGGGGTATGAACTGTTCGTGGAAGGAGCTTATTTGCGCACCAAAAGTAAGCCACAAGTGTCGTATGGACTTCGATTTGTCAAAGATTATACTTCCATCATAGCGGAAGGTACTCACCGATATCCTTAACTTACTTGCCCGATTGTTTTAACTATCATGTTGCTCACGAAATCTATCAATGAAGTTGTTAAATACTTGGAGTTGTAATGCCAGGGATATGGGATCCAAAATGTGCATGAGGATCTCTCCGTGTTTCAATAGGCGGTATTTCTCCTCCACGTAAAGTGTGTGCAATTATGGAAATGTAATCATGAATAGAACGTAGAAAACAAGCTCGATTTTAGTCACTGTTATAATTTATTAATCTTTGGACAACTCTTTTAGCTGTTTCACAAAAAATAATTTTCTCAACATCTTTTTCCTACCGTAGTCAAATACTTTTTTTGTCTCAATTTTGTGTTACGGCCTGATTTTTTTTGTAGATTCTATGAAGTATGGCAGATTAATTTTGAGGTTTGATAAGAAATTAATGCTTGATTTCTTATTTCGATATCCAGTTTGGGTTTCTTGGTTAATTGATGCCAAGAAACTTATTGCCAACACACCTATTATCTAAGAAGATAATATGTAGCTTACAAATGAACATGAAATTAGTCCGCCCTTTTAGCCATGCTTTATTTGTTCCTATGAATGTTACAAATATGAACATTGGGTGGTACCATTCTCTTATTTTGTCCACTTTCTAAAACTTTTGTTCTTCTAATTCTTCTTCTAAAAATCATGTGCAAAGGAAGCCGGCAAATATTGTGAATTCCTTATCTCGCGAAAAGGAAAAGATAAAATTGAGATAACTGACAAAATTAGTATGAAGATATTGAGAGCAGGTGACTCTTCCAACCTGCAAGCTTTGAATTTTATTTTTTTTCTATCGAAGGCAACATAAATAAAGAATTAGTATAAACTAATTCCGAACGATCAATTAGGTATTCCATAGTAATCGCCAAAACAAACAATTGAAAAAAAGAAAAAAAAACACGAGTATATGGATAAGTAGTTGAAAACAAAGCAAGTAAAATTTGAGTCATTTCTATAACGGTTTACCGTGATCACCCAAGCATAACTTTCGGTAACTACATGTTAGTTTATTTCATTTTAATGATAAAAGTTTGTTGGTAGTGTTTGTGGGTTTAGACCAATGGGTGGTGCAGATTAGCTTTAATTATTGGTGGTGGAGTCATGGAATGTCAATTTCTTGACAGAGATGAGATGATGGCCTACGATGTTGAACAAAACTCTTTACGTTAGAAGAGAACCAAATCAAGGTGGTTAACTATGAGTAAGCTCTCCATCTTTTGTTTTGGCGATTGACCCATTTACTTTACTGTTTACTTTGTAGGTTTAGTTTGGCATAACAATCTTGAAATTAGCCATCTCTTTACTTCAACTACTACTCAAGCTAGGTGAAAGTTTTTTCTTATTGTCACTAATTTTCATCTTAGTTACTCTTAGGTTGCATATAATTATCTTATTTGAATTTATACATGGAGACATTTAAAAATTCTCGACACAAACAGAGCCAGCTTATTTGGCGACCTTGAGGGAGCTGGTTCTTCACAAATTTCAGATATTGCTAACAATGACAAGACAGTTGGTGACGCTGTGTACCAGGGGAACATTTTTAGTACATACCACAAAAACTAATACTATTATGGGTTTTCCTGTAATTGTGCATCGGTAATTTAATGCTACTTTGGTCACTGTGAGAAATTAGAAGAAAATTAGGATATTGTTCAAGTTATAAGAAATTCTTAGTTTGATATACTTTGGTACAGATTATACGTTTAAAATTTCTTGCATAGCTTAAGTCTTTCCGAGTGTACTAACATGTCTCTTAAGTGTACGTGTGTTAACATATAACATATTTTAGTACACTAATTTGGATGAATTACATTAAAAGGGGCAATGGCATCGTAAATGAAATATGGGATCAAGTATACTCTCCCAAACAGATTTCTGATCATCTTAGAAATACGCTTGGTCTAATGTAGATGGGGACCGAATTATGTACATTTTGTAAAATTCTCAAAATTCTTAACTTCTTGCTATGTCCATGTTGGATACCAACTTATTTACTATTTGGAGGGAATAAATCAACCCTTTATGAATTACGAAGCTCCGCAAGCCAAGCAACGTGATGAAATTAGAAATGAAATACAAAGTAGTTTGACCCGACTAACAAAATATCAGGGAGCCGCTTAAGTGGTCACGGCCGAGCTCGTAGGCTATTGTGAACCGACTAACTAACACATTATAATATGATAAGACCAACTAAATATGTGGGCACTATATACATTTTCAAATATGTGGGCACTAACTAGCACACTATAATATGACACGACCAAATAAATATTTAGGATTTGTATACGCTTTTGAATTTTCGACCGCCAGGGCCGTAGGTCCCGCTTCCGGCTACTTTGATCCAACTAATTAAACACGCTAATGTGAGCCGACTAACTAACACATTATAATATGATACGACCAACTAAATATTTAGGACTGTATCTTCTTTTAAATTTTCTCGACTGCCGGGGTCGTAGGTCCCGGCTTTCTGGCTACTATGATCCAACTAATTAAACACTCTACTGTGAGACGACTAACTAACACACTATAATATGATACAACCAGCTAAATATTTGGGACTGTATCTGCTTTTAAATTTTCTCGACCGGGGCCGTAGGTCCCGACTTCAAACTACTATGATCAAACTAATTAAACACTACGATGTGAGCCGACTAACTAACACACTATAATATGAGACGACCAATTAAATATTCGGGCACTCTATACGCTTTTAAATTTTCTCCACCGCCGAGGCCGTAGGTCCCGGCTACTATGATCCAACTAATTAAACACTCTATTGTGAGCCGACTAACTAACACAATATAATATAATATGACACGACCAACTAAATATTTGGGCACTATATATGCTTTTAAATTTTCTCCACCGTCAGGGCCGTAGGTCCCGGCTTTCCGGCTACTATGATCCAACTAATCAAACACTCTATTATGAGCCGACTAATGAACACAATATAATATGACACGACCAACTAAATATTTGGGCACTATATTTGCTTTTAAAATTTCTCCACCGCCGGGGCCGTAGGTCCCGGCTTTCCAGCTACTATGATCCACCTAAATAAACACTCTACTGTGACCCGACTAACTAACACACTATAATATGACCCGACCAACTAAATATTTGGGGACTATACTTTCTTTTAAATTTTCTCCACCGCCGGGGCCGAAGGACCCGGCTTTCCGGATACTATGATCCACCTAAATAAACACTCTACTGTGACCCGACTAACTAACACACTATAATATGACACGACCAACTAAATATTTGGGCAATATACCTTCTTTTAAATTTTCTCCACCGTCGGGGCCGAAGGACCCGGCTTTCTGGCTACTATGATCCAACTAATTAAACATTCTACTGTGACTCGACTAACTAACACACTCTAATATGACACGACCAACTAAATATTTGGGCACCATACCTTCTTTTAAATTTTCTCCACCGCCGGGGCCGAAGGACCCGGCTTTCCGGCTACTATGATCCACGGAAATAAACACTCTACTGTGACCCGACTAACTAACACACTATAATATGACACGACCAACTAAATATTTGGGGACTATATTTTCTTTTAAATTTTCTCCACCGCCGGGGCCGAAGGTCCCGGCTTTCCGTATACTATGATCCACCTAAATAAACACTCTACTGTGACCCGACTAACTAATACACTATAATATGACACGACCAACTAAATATTTGGGCACCATACTTTCTTTTAAATTTTCTCCACTGCCGGGGCCGAAGGACCCGGCTTTCCGGGTACTATGATCCACCTAAATAAACACTCTACTGTGACCCGACTAATTAACACACTATAATATAACACGACCAACTAAATATTTGGGGACTATACTTTCTTTTAAATTTTTCTCCACCGCCGGGGCCGAAGGACCCGGCTTTCCGGCTACTATGGTCCACCTAAATAAACACTCTACTGTGACCCGAGTAACTAACACACTATAATAAGACACGACCAACTAAATATTTGGGCAGTGTACCTTCTTTTAAATTTTCTCCAGCGCCGGGGCCGAAGGACCCGCTACGCTAATATGATCCAACTAATTAAACATTCTACTGTGACTCGACTAACTAACACAGTATAATATGACACGACCAACTAAATATTTGGGCACCATACCTTCTTTTAAATTTTCTCCACCGCCGGGGCCGAAGGACCCGGCTTTCCGGCTACTATGATCCAACTAATTAAACATTCTACTGTGACTCGACTAACTAACACACTCTAATATGACACGACCAACTAAATATTTGGGCACCATACCTTCTTTTAAATTTTCTCCACCGCCGGGGCCGAAGGACCCGGCTCTCCGGCTATTATGATCCACCTAAATAAACACTCTACTGTGACCCGACTAAATAACACACTATAATATGACACGACCAACTAAATATTTGGACACTATATCTTCTTTTAAATTTTCTCCACCGTTAGGGAGCGAAGGACCCGGCTTTCTGGCTACTATGATCCAACTAATTAAACATTCTATTGTAAACCGACTAACTAACACACTCTAATATGACACGACCAACTAAATATTGGGACCGACTATTATGATCCAACTAATTAAACACACTACTGTGACCAAGATAACTAATACACTATAATATGATACAACCAGTTAAATATGTGGACACTACATCTGCCATTAAATTTTCCATATTATATTTTAATCTTTATAAGAATTGAACAACTTTTCGAAAATCGACGAGAGGTTGAGCGCCGGCCGCAGGCCGGCGTGATACCTAGTCTCTTTATTAAGGAAATGTGGTGGTTATGAACGAGATATGCATGCCGTTGGATTCGGCGATCCTGTGGTCATGATATATCGTCGGCCAGGGATATATCGTGTGCGTCCGTACATGACATATAATTTTTTGGGCGGCCTGGATTATGCCGTGGCCCGACCAAAATTTCCTTAACCTAGCGTTTATAATGAACTTCCCAAACCTAACGTGGCCAATGAACTGTCGCGCCACCAAAGTACAGACCCATTCCTCGCCTATTTCTTAATTTTCAATCCTCAATTCCTTATATAAAAGGCATCAAACGTAATTTCTTATGCAAAAGGCATCAAACGTTTGGCAGGGTCAAATAAATCTCTATCATAACCTTAATTAATGGTCGGACTCTTCTTCTTCTTTTATCTTTTTTTTCTTTCTTGACGCTTTCTTCTTCTTCATTAACCCTTCTTTTGATTAGTCCAGGCAACCTAAATTAACAGACGGACTCTTTTTCTTATTTATCTTTTTTCTTTTGATTACTACAGGATACTCGCAAGTTTTAACATGATATATAGTTTTTTTTGTTGTTGTCTTTCTACCGAGAGACAAACCCGATGTCTGTGGCAAATCTGATCAAGTTTAGTCTCATCAAAAATTTCAATAAACGGAAATCTCATGACACGGTTGTATATATATGAAAGTACAAGAGACGCGACGTGCTGACGAACTTAATTCCAAGCCGTGCATGGAAGAGACTCAGAAGTGATGAGGAGTAAAAATTTTATTACATGGGTTTGGATTTAAAATTTTAGACCATAGTACATTAGAACCGGCCGGAGAATCAAAGTGTTACATGCCATGGAGGAAGTATTTTCTCATATTTTCTCATACAAAAAGCAAGCTTTGGTTTCCTGATTTGTCGAAAGGATTTCACTGCGTGTGAATTTGTAGATTGGTTATAGTCTTATTACAGTCCGGTTTTATAAATTTTTAAAAGAGAATATTGATTTCATCTACATACACAGGTGCGTATTTTCCAATACAATTGCATCTGTATATGTTCCTTTGATTGTTTTAATCTCATAATTTGTTTATGAACTTTGATCTTCATACCTGGTGTGATTATACAGTTGCTAAGGTTCAAAAAAAACAAAAATGAATTGAATATTGTTGTTATACGGGCATCATGTTTAAAGAGCAGTTAAAGTTGTTCGTGCACCAGCAATTTGTAAAATACAAATTCAAAACGGAAATAAAAAAAAAGGTAAACCTTGAATTCCTAGAGTCGTTATACTCGCAAAAGATTCTTTAAAGGCATTAATAATGTTATTATGGGATTCAGTATGGTCAGCATGCGAGAACTGTAAATTAGTGGATACGCGATTTAAACTCAATTTCACTGTTCAACTATGGATTTTTTTTGGCTGACGTGGCTCATTTTTGAGTGAAAGAAACCTTGCAGCGAATACTCTTAGCTTGCGTCGGATATGAAAAATCAAATTATAAAAATTAGTTGGGGACATCCACTTAGAGGATAGGAGAATATGAGAGTGCATGCGAGATTACGTTGAAGGACTATATGATTTTGAGGTAGAAGCATTCATAAAAGAGGAAGGTAGGGTTGCCACCCAAGGGAAAGTTGATCGTCGTAGAACTCACACAGGAAGTTAGCAATGGAAAATAATGTTAGAAATCCCATTGCGTCATCTTGCTTAATGCGTATAGGCTTTCATTAGTAAAAATATGTAGGCGGCGCTACGTCCTTGCTTGAATGAATACAAGTTTTATGCTGCTTGATTAAAAAAAAAAACCCTTAGAAGAGATGTGCAAAATCCAAGGACTTTTGGTAGCTCTTGCTTCAATTTTTTTGTTGAGTATATAAACTAATCACCGAGCATTATCTTAGGCGCCGCTAGAAGATGAGGTTGCAGAAGATTGGGGGAGCACATAAAAATTCAAAATGCCGTCGTAATAGGCTAATAGATAGCAGAGGTAAATGATTAATTTTGTTTTAATAGCTAGCAGAGTTTAATTTATGCCCATCCACACGTATACTACAACTACCATTACATATTTGTAAAAATCCTTTTTCGGCAAAGACTCCGTAAGTATCATTATTTATACCGCTCCTAGAGCAAAGATTGGAAATAAGTGAGTTAGCTAATATTGGAAATAAGTGAGTTAGCTAGATCACATATAATGCTCTTTTAATGCTTTTTACGTCCGTACATGCATATAACTTTTAACCTTACAGAAGTACTAACAATTTATGTACGTACATATTATTGTTGAGGTCTACACATGAATACCTATAAGAGGTGTAGGTCTACACATGAATCACCTATAAGAGGTAAGTGTATGAAATTGTATCCCTATTAATGTACGTAGGCCCCTGCCTTATCTGGCTACTATGACCCGACTAACACACCACTACTATCAAACACGCCCCTGCCCTATCCGGCTACTAATGTGGGCACTACTTCTACCGTTAAATTTGCTCCACCGCCGGGGCCGTAGGCCCCGGCCCCTTACGGCTACTATGATCCAACTAATTAAATATTTAGAACGACTAATTAAATATGCTCCTGAATATTATAGACACGACTAACTAACACACTAATTTAAATGTGGGCACTACTTCTGCCTTCAAAATTTCTCCATCGCCGGGGCCGTAGGCCCCGGCCCCTTACGGTTATTATAATGGGACCAACTAATTAGATATTCTCCCGACTAACTAAACATGCATGCTCCGAACTATTATAGGCAGGACTAACTAGCACACTGATTTAAATGTGGGCACTACTCCTTCCTTTAAAATTTGTCCACCGCCGGGGCCGTAGGCCCCGGCCTTTTCCGGCTATTATGATCCAACTAATTAAACACGCTACTGTGATACTGATCACCGACAAAACAATAAACAATACTCTAAAAAGGTTTTGCAACCGAGTATTTATAGTTAATGTTAAATTCTATTATCTCCCCCTTAAGTAATTAAAAACGCTACTGTGACCTGACTAACTAACACACTATAATATGATACGACCAACTAAGTATTTGGGCACTACACCTGCCTTTAGATTTTCTCTAACGCCGGGGACGTAGGCCCCGGCCCCCTATCCAGCTACTATGGTCCACTAACTAAACACACTACTATGACATTGTTCGACCGACCAAACAATAAATAATACTCTAAAAAGGTTTTGCTCTCGACTATTTTCAGTTAATGTTCAATTCTATTGTTGTTTAGGTATTAAATCTTTAATTAATTTAAACTTTAGATATTGTTTAGCTATATTTTACATTATAGATATATAAGCCATAACAATGTTGTCACTAAGTTCACAATGTTGTCTAAGGATTCACATATAATATTTAGTTCTTGGGACGATTTTTGATTATTAATTTTTTGTTAATTACTGTTTTAACTTTTCAAGTGATGGTTATTCTCTCTGAACAAAATAGCAGCGGAAAGTCTGCTCCTTATCACTTCTCTGTTTAATTTGATTCTTTCTTATCAATTTTCGTGAGCTGTAGAGTAACATATTGCTCATAAAGTCCATGTTCTTAGTACAATAACACAGCGGGGAAACCATCATGCATGAATGGGGTTTTAGAAAAGGAATTATTGTTTCTTACCATGGCTTAATCTCCATGAACTAAATATTATATGTGAATCCTTAGACAACATTGTGAACTTAGTGACAAATACTTTAGCTATATCCTTAGACCACCGATATGTATTGCAGAAAAATATGATGCAACATCTTACGGTTTGTTGAACTGCATCATTAGTATACACACGTACAACTAGACAATTGAGATAACATATCAAGTTGGCATACTCACACAAAAGAGCCTGCTCATGTTTTCGTTGTATCTTATAGGTTCTCATGGAATAGCTA
Organism: Papaver armeniacum; assembly: GCA_023531295.1. Lineage (NCBI taxonomy): Eukaryota > Viridiplantae > Streptophyta > Magnoliopsida > Ranunculales > Papaveraceae > Papaver > Papaver armeniacum. Next base: position 29,214 of record JAJJWW010006694.1, read on the forward strand.
ATGATGAGGAACAGGCGGAGGCTTTGGCAGCACTAGGAGCTATAAAGTGGGCAAAAGTCAATTTGTCGTGAACTTGCATCTGGAAGGTGATTGTCTGAATGTGGTGAATGCTATCAATGGTAGTTTAGGGTCCGTTAGATGGACAAATAATAATGTTATTCAGGATTGTAAGTTTTTATTAGACAGTTTCACAAGTTGGAAATGTACTTTTGTGCGTCGAGAGTCCAATGAAGTAGCTAATACTTTAGCAAAGAGAGCTAGGAACTACGAGAGATGATGAATATTGGATTTCGGATTTTCCACTTTGGCTGAAATCTCTTATAAGAGATGAACTTAATGTAAACTTATTCTAAGTTTCAATAAAATCTCCTTTCTTATTAAAAAAAAAAAAGAGATACGGAAGGGTAAATGCACCAGCTTTAGTTGACATAATATACTATGAGCACAAGCTGAAAGCTTTATTGGTTAACTTTATTGTTATAAATTGTATTCTTTATATGCGAGCATCCTCACACTAAATTGCTTGCTTATGTGTTTGTTGTGATTGAAGGGAATGCACCAGCCTAAGAAAGTTTTTGGTTTCTTATGCAGTTAAATGGGCTTCACTTTTGAGGTTCTTGCTTTGATGGTGTGTTTTATTTCTTATACACATAATCAAAACCTTAGATACAACTTGTATTTTATTTTTAATTTTTGGTAATTCTTCTTTCGATTAAACTATATCGGGAGTGTATCTCAATACCGTTCTATCTTTATATAGAGGTGTTTGTATTTCCTGCAACTAATTTGTTGGCAATGGTTAATCCTAACCCGTTTAGAATGTCAGATTAACAGTTTAGAATGTTCAAACTATCATGCATCCGATTCAATCAAGACGTGCTCCTCTTTATATCCTAAGCTTTCTCAAAGTTTCTCTAATTTTCTCTAATGACGGGATATTGGCTTCTTTAGATGCAAAACAAGGTAGGTATTGATTTTGAGAACAATCCTTCCTGTTTTTAGATTAAGATTCAATGCTCCAGCAATATTGTTTAGTTAATTTCTTCCTTTTCTTTTCAAAGGAGATATAGGGTTTGATAATTAACATTTCAATTACACGATGTTTTGATAATTATATTTTAGTTACATGCGGTTTTGAGTGTTTTTAGAACTATAGTTTTCTTAATTATGGATATTTAACTTATTGTCATGCTTATGTATCACGGGCATACGAATGTAATGAAGAACTTCTTTGGATGTTTCTGATTCCATCGTGAGCAAGTTCAAAAAGAAAAGGTAATAATTAATACTACTATTTGGTTGAGTAGAAGCATATGCACAACAAGAAGAAATCGGATGGTTGGTGAATCCAAATGAGTCTGGATGAGTCTTTCTGTATTACACGACGGGTGTTAGAGATTTCTCTTAATAATTCTTCTTTGCATTGTGATTATTGAATAGTACACCACCAGTTTGATAATGAAGCTCACGACGGTAGTGCTAAGTTTATCAGATTGGAACCCAACTAAATGTCTTGGTATGCCAAATTCCTTCGTGGCTCGAGATTTGGAAAAGCGTAATAGCATACATTAAGTTCGTGTTCTTTTACTTTGCAGTACGTAACAAATTTACTTTGGATGGCAATGGGCTATTCTACATAGTACGTATAGGAAAACATGATTGTTAACAGGAGCAGGTTAGTGTTTATACATCTAATTAATCTACATTGCTTTTGGAAGCCGTGATATTAGATGTATAATAACTAACCCAATATCGATTAACAACATGAATCATTAATCTTTTTGTTGAAGGGGTATGAACTGTTCGTGGAAGGAGCTTATTTGCGCACCGGTAAGCCACAAGTGTCGTATGGACTTCGATTTGTCAAAGATTATACTTCCATCATAGCGGAAGGTACTCACTGATATCCTTAACTTACTTGCCCGATTGTTTTAACTATCATGTTGCTCACAGAAATCTATCAATGAAGTTGTTAAATACTTGGAGTTGTAATGCCGAGGATATGGGATCCAAAATGTGCATGAGGATCTCTCCGTGTTTCAATAGGCGGTATTTCTCCTCCACGTAAAGTGTGTGCAATTATGGAAATGTAAGCATGAATAGAACGTAGAAAACAAGCTCGATTTTAGTCTTTGTTATAATTTATTAATCTTGGACAACTCTTTTAGCTGTTCACAAAAAATAATTTTCTCAACATCTTTTTCCCTTTGTAGTCAAATACTTTTTTTTGTCTCAATTTTGTGTTACGGCCTGATTTTTTTGTAGATTCTATGAAGTATGAGCAGATTAATTTTGAGGTTTGATAAGAAATTAATGCTTGATTTCTTATTTCGATATCCAGTTTGGGTTTCTTTGGTTAATTGATGCCAAGAAACTTATTGCCAACACACCTATTATCTAAGAAGATAATATGTAGCTTACAAATGAACATGAAATTAGTCCGCCCTTTTAGCCATGCTTTATTTGTTCCTATGAATGTTACAAATATGAACATTGGGTGGTACCATTCTCTTATTTTGTCCACTTTCTAAAACTTTTGTTCTTCTAATTCTTCTTCTAAAAATCATGTGCAAAGGAAGCCAAGCAAATATTGGCGAATTCCTTATCTCGCGAAAGGAAAAGATAAAATTGAGATAACTGACAAAATTAGTATGAAGATATTGAGAGCGGGTGACTCTTCCAACCTGCAAGCTTTGAATTTTATTTTTTTCTATCGAAGGCAACATAAATAAAGAATTAGTATAAACTAATTCCGAACGATCAATTAGGTATTCCATAGTAATCGCCAAAACAAACAATTGAAAAAGAAAAAAAAACACGAGTATATGGATAAGTAGTTGAAAACAAAGCAGTAAAATTTGAGTCATTTCTATAACGGTTTACCGTGATCACCCAAAGCATAACTTTCGGTAACTACATGTTAGTTTATTTCATTTTAATGATAAAAATTTGTTGGTAGTGTTTGTGGGTTTAGACCAATGGGTGGTGCAGTTAGCTTTAATTATTGGTGGTGGAGTCATGGAATGTCAATTTCTTGACAGGAGATGAGATGATGGCCTACGATGTTGAACAAAACTCTTTACGTTAGAAGAGAACCAAATCAAGGTGGTTAACTATGAGTAAGCTCTCCATCTTTTGTTTTGGCGATTGACCCATTTACTTTATTGTTTACTTTGTAGGTTTAGTTTGGCATAACAATCTTGGAAATTAGCCATCTCTTTACTTCAACTACTACTCAAGCTAGGTGAAAGTTTTTTCTTATTGTCACTAATTTTCATCTTAGTTACTCTTAGGTTGCATATAATTATCTTATTTGAATTTATACATGGAGACATTTAAAAAATTCTGACACAATATGGAGATTTACTTAGAGAATCAATATGCATAGTTCAGTCAGATCGAGCGATCCTGCGGCCAGGATATATCATTGGGCGAGAGATATATTCGTTCGTCCGTTCATCCTTGGGAGTAAACCGGAGCCGTCGGATCTGTTTCTTCTAATTCTTATTGTTTCTAACGCGGCGGATAAGTTGAGATCGATTTCTTCTCTTTTCTTTCTCTTCAACCTTGCCTCAATCTGAAACTCCATGAAACTTAACGTACCCGGATTGTCACTTCAAATTCGAGGCCGAAAAGAAGCTCTCAAATCTCTTCGTTTTTGTATTTGAGGTTTGTGTGATTGATGCTTGCATTAAATTTAGGAACGGGGTTTTAAATTTACAAAGATGATGCGAGCAAAGGAAGAAAAAGGTAAACATGTGGAAACCCTAGATTTTAAATTACTGTAATTTTTTAACAGATTGGGTTTTCTTCAAATTCTTCAAATTTTGGGTTTTCTTCAAATTCTTCAAATTTAATTGTATTGATTGGAGTTTGTTGATTTTTTCAGGGTTTTTCTACAGGGTGAATGTTGAATCACGTGCAGCTTTTTGGGGTTTAGGGTTGTCGTAATCGGATCGATGCCACGAAAAAACGATTGGGTATTAGAATTTTTTCTTCTTCTTCATCCAAATCTTCCAGTTTCTCACTGTACTGTTAAACTCTTCTCTTCTCCTACCTTAGTCACAACAAAGATGTCGTTGAAGAAATCGTTGGAACCCTAAATAGGTTCGTTAATTAAACAACTCTTTTTTTCTTTCAATTTTCACCCGGAGCTTTAGGTTGAGAGGGTTTAGGAAATCTTGCCTGGAATGCAGAAATTTAGGATTTTGCATTAGTCGAATTTGCAAATAGGTGAATTAGTTTAGTTTAATACGTTGATTCAGTTAGATCGAAATAGTTTGAATTTTCATATGGTATGTGTCGATTTGATGGAAAACAAAAGTTGTTAAGGACATATACGATGAGTTTCTCACATAAACATAACGGCTTAAACTCGCGTCTTAGTATGGTTTTATACCATTTTTTGTACGCATTGGAATTCTAGCTATTTTGCTTTTTGTTAATTTTAAGATTTCCAAATTTTGACAAGGCTATTGGATTTGGGTGTCATACTCTTTATGTTAAGGTTTGGATTCGAAGTTCATATCTTATTAGATTGAAAATATATGATTCGAAGTGCTAATAGTGTTGTATAATTTCTAAATTTTATATTAAGATTTTGGATGTGTATAGATTTATGGTTTTGGTGATTTACTCCAGATTTTTTAAAAAATTATCTCATTAGCTCAAACTGGTCTGCTATTTCCGATTATCGAGGTCGGTAGCTATCTCACTTGGAATGTCGGCTTAAAAATAGTCATGCACGAGTTAGTTGATGGGTAGGTATCTATAAAGTCTAAATCGAGCTTTGCACATTTTTTATTTTCGAGTAATTCTTATCAATCTAACATCTTGATTTGGTCGGGGCTAAATATGGATTTGCTCTCATGCGAGCTTACATATCTATCCTTATGAGTTCGAGACCTTGAGCCTCTTAAGTCCCTGGATGACGTGTTGCTGAGCATTACAGTTGGGACACCTGTTGCAACTTCGAATCCATGAACTTGCTTAATGGATTGATCTCACATAACATATTGAACAAGGAGACTTGAATCAACTGGTAACTTTTATATGTGATTAAAATCTTCTCAACTTCTGATTAGTGATTGATGTCACATAACATATTTACTTTATCTTGTTATTTGTATGTGGTGGTTATGATCGGGGTCATTCGTGATAGTAGGATCGGGCGATCAATAATCGATCAATGCAATTCGACAGAATCCACAATTCATCCAGTACAAAGGCGAGCTAATTCTCTTACCTAACTTTGAAGAATTTGCAAAGTAGAACCAACACTTGATGGTACATATCGCAAGGTAAACATGTCAAAAACCTAAAATTCAAAATTTGTAATTTGTGGATCTAGAATTTGTAAATCTGTATTTAGTTATTTTGATTGTACATGGAATACTTATCGGCGTAGTATCGGTTTCTTGATCATTTCTGCAATTTATGTTTGGTTTTGTCAAAAAAGACGATCTTTGAGGGAGGAAGAGGAAGCTAACCACAGGAATTTTAAATCTGTGTTTTTAAAAAAAAAAATCTCTTCTTGATTGGTGTATTCTAATTCGTGTTTGCTTTGTGTTTGATGTGTAGATTTAGGGGGTGAAGAGAATAAAGATTGATTTTTTTTTTTTTTGCGATGGGTGATCATAAAAGAAGCATGAGGTAAATCCGTTGTTACTGATATCATGAATCAGATAAATTCTATTTAGGTTTAATTATTTTGTTACTTCCATCTATCGAGTTGATATAAATTAGGGTGATGTTGATTTTGTAAATTGAGTTTAATTGATTTTGAAAGTTAGGGTTCATTAGTTGATGGTAATGCTTTTGTTCGTTCTACTTGACAGACGGGTTTAATTTCTTTTGTGAATTGGTTGTTGAATTTTGTAAGTAAGGCTTCGGTAGTATATTATAAAACTTTGTTCTTGAGACTTTAAGATTTTTGAATTGTTATGGTTGAAGTGTTTGGTGACAAGCTTAGGCTTACACTTGTTTAATTTTAGGCGGATTGTTAATTAGGTGTATACAGATTGTTAATTTGCTGTTCTCTTTTCGTTAATTTTCTTTATTGGTTTCTGTTCCAGATGCTTTTGATACGTATATTGAAATTAAAATTGGTTCTTTTATATGTTCCATGAAGCTTTAAGACCTGTTCTAAGAACATGTAATAGGCAGCTAACTTCAACTGACATGATCTAAACAGCTATGATCTTTAATTCGCATATGAAAGAGATGTTGTGATGAACCTTATGTGGCCTGCTCTTTTTTATTTTAGGCGGATTGTTAATTTGGTGTATGCAGATTGTCTCTTTTAGGGATATCTGGGCTACATTGTTTAGATCATTTTCTTATCTCTTTTCGTTAATCGTCTCTCTTTAATATTTCTGTCATCTCTTATCTATATTTGCTGCGGTCCATTTTCCTCTGTGCAGACAAACTCTAGGCCTTACTTTTCGTGGATTGTTTGGTTTTTGTTTTGATTTTTGTAGGTGCAGAGAGTGTAATCTGAACGATGGGTGTTTTAGTATGTATTTGAAATTCTTATTCGCATATTGTGTTTCGATGTTATGATGAACAACGTAGATAAAATCACAGATATATTCATTGTCTCCTAAATTCATCGTCTCCTAATTTTATATGAACCCATGTATCGTGTATAGAAATTCATGGTTAAGTTTATGTATACTGGATAGATTTTTGGGAATTATTTTATTTTCGATTTAAGGCCATTGATGCCTGGTGTTTTTTTTTTTCTCGCTTTTAATTTTATTTTTTTCGATTTATGTATAACCCTGTTTGATTCGATTTTGCAGCCATCAACCCTATAATCCAAGAGTGATCTTCATAAAAAATTTCACATCTGTTTGTATAGAAAATTGCTTTGATCGAGATAACAGTTGATTAGATGAACTGAGGTTGTTTAGCTGGCAATCAATAGCTTATCAGGGCTTTGCATAATTGGATTAGTAGGTTGTTTGAGAATCCTGCTCATTGTCATTGGGAACATATTCACATAATTGGGTAAAGTAAGTATCTTAAACATTCATATATTTTCTTATCTGGTCATTGCAATTGGATGTCCTTATTTTCCTAATGGAACGATGATTTTGGTAAGCACAATTCTGTTTGGGTAACTGTTTCCCAACACAGATAAGAATAGCTTTCAAGGCATTCGGGGATGTCGATTCTGTTTTGGCTCGAAGTAATTCTTTTTGATAATTGACTTCTAAGCGATTGATTTTGTGAGAATGGAAGGTAAACTCTATAAGCGACTTACGGTATCCTAACTTTTAGGGAATCCTAATGTTTTGAAGAGTAAACTCTATTGTTGGTGATGAACGAAGAGTGTCCTTTGGTGGGGAAATTGGTGGGTGCCGGAATTTAAACGGATAGGAAACGAGTTGGCTTTGATGGCTGTATGAGACATGAAGAAGATTTAGTAAGGATGAAATGGGTATTGGCTTGATTTTCTATGTGGCTGTTTAATCGAGTCAGATGGGATTGCTGAGTTGAATCTGCAATGGGTTTATGCTGAGAATTGGAAGAAAGATGGCAGCGACAGTTGGTGTAAGTGGTGTTCAGGTGGTCCGGTAGTGGCCTTGATGCGAGAAGCGCAATGGGTCCGTTGCGGTATTGATTCGATGAAGAAGAGGATACGAGCTATCACGTAAGGTAGTCTTTTGGTTGTCATTCTTGCCATTGATCCAGTACTATGCTGATGATATTTGTTCGTGTCCTTTTCAATATTGTGCATTGCAGTTCTTAATTTGTTTGTTAGTTTTTAAAAGATTTTGTTTCATATGTCGTAGGTAAGTGCAATCGGGATATTGAGATACATGATTGAAAGACTGGCATAGTTGTTGATAGGTAGTTCAGTTTGTTTATTTTCAAGTTGTTGATATTGATAATCCTCTTTTACTTTTATCCCTTAAATTAAAGAACTAAATCTAACATTATAACATACAATTATATTTGAGGTTATACATTGCGGACCCTTAAAAACATAAGATGGTGCATGCTTTAAGTTGTTTCTACGGATGCATCAATCGTGTCATACTGATTACGAGTTCTTATTCAAGCGGGGGTTGGAGACATTCCACTTGGTTGGGTAGAAGGAGCTTGCATCTTGCAAAACTTAAAAGCTTCAACTTTGAGTATCCTGAACTATGGGGAGAATATGTAGAAGAGTTCGGACCGAGAGACATTACGTGAGGGAATATCCAAAGCGGGCAAGAATGGTAAAGTAGCATTCTTTCCGTTTGGATGGGGACCAAGGATCTGTATAGGGCAAAACTTCACCATTGTTGAAGCTAAGATGGCATTGGCTATGATTCTCTGAAATTTTCATCGATCTGTCATAGGCTTATACACATGCTCCGCACACCATGATGACTCTTGACCTCAACATGGAGCACCAGTCATGTTAGAGCGCCTCCACTAAAAGTTAATGGCTTGAGATGTGTTTTATATATACATAAGTAAATACCATGCGAGAATAATGTGCTGCTGAATGAGTTTCTCAGGAACGTTAACAACGAAGTGCATATGCAGAATTAGTGATTCAATATGTTTCAGACATTATATCATTGTTTACTTCGTAAAGTGCACTATTAAGAGAAATTAAATAATAACACTCGGGAGGATGAATTAGCTACTATGATCAAACTAATTAAACACGCTACTATGATCAAACTAATTAAACACGCGACTGTGACCCGACTAACTAACACACTATAATGTGATATGACCAACTAAATATTGGGCGCTATATCTACTTTTGTAGGCCCCGGCTTTCTTTCTACCATAATGAAACTAATTAAACACGCTACTATGACCAGGACTAACTAACACACTATAGTATGACACCGCCAACTAAATATTGGGACCGTTTTGTTATGACGCGACTAACTAAATATGCTCCGACAATTATAGACATGACCAACTGACGGAGACTATAATATATGATCCTAATTAAACATGTTAATGTGACCGACTAACTAAACAAGCTACAATGATCCAACCAATTAAACAAGCTACAGTGACCCGACTGACTAACACATTATAGTATGACACGACCAACTAAATATTGGGACCGTTCTGCCATGACCCGACTAACTAAATATGCTGCAGACTATTATAGACAGGACCAACTAACACACTAATTAAAATTTGGGCACTACATCTGCCTTTTAATTTTCTCGACCGCCGGGGCCGTAGGACCCGGCCCCCTCCGGCTACTATGATCCAACCATATAAACACGCTACAGTGACCAGACTGACTAACACACTATAATATGAAACGACCAACTAAATATTGGGACCGTTCTACGATGACCCGACTAACTGAATATGTTGCCGACTATTATAGACAGGACCAACTAACACACTAATTAAAATGTGGGCACTACATACGCCTTTTAATTTTTCTCGACCTTAGGGGCGTGGGACCCGGCCCCCTCCGGCTATTATGATCCAACTAATTAAACACGCTACAGTGTCCAACACACTATAATATGACACGACCAACTACATATTTGGGCACTAAATACGCTTTTAAATTTTCACCACTAGGGACCTACGGTCCCTGCCTTTCCGGCTACTATGATCCAACTAATTAAACACTCTATTAGGAGCCGACTAACTAACACAATATATAATATGACATGACAAACTAAATATTTGGGCACTATATATTCTTTTAAATTTTCTCGACCGCCGGGGCCGTAGTTCCCGGCTTTCCGGCTACTATGACCAAACTAATTAAACACTCTATTGTCAAATCCTAATTAGAATAACTAACACAGTATAATATGACACGATCAATATTGGGACCGTTCATCTTCCTTTAAATTTTCTCCACCACGGAAGCCGTAGTCCGACCCCCTATCCGGCTAATAGGGTCCAACTAATTAAACACGCTATTGTGACCCGACTAACTAACACACTATAATATGATACGACCAACTAAATATTTGGGCACCACGTATGCCTTTAAATTTTCTCACCACCTAGGGGCGTGAGGCCCATTCTATCGACTACTATGGTCCAACTAATTAAACACGCTAATGTGACCCGATTATTATAGATGGGACCAACTAACACACTAATTTAAATGTGGGCACTATATTTGCCTTTAAAGTTTCTCCACGGCACTATGGGCGAGGCCCGCCCCTTTTGATTATTATATTCCAACTAATTAAACACGCTCTTTGTGACTGACTAACTAACACACTATAGTATGATCGACTAACTAAATATTGGTACCGTTCTTAGGACCATAAACTAAAATTGCATGGGAAGATCTTGATCGGCCGACCAAACAAATGAACAATAAACAAAACTCTAAAAAGGCGGAGGGATTTGTCTTCGTAAATTTTTAATTAATATGAACTTTAGAAATTGATTCTTTATGTAAATTTCCATATTATATTTTTTTTTCATTGGATTATATTATATTTTAGCCATATTATATTTTAAGCTATATAAGCCTAAAGCCTAGAGCAATTTTTTGAAAATCGACAAGAGGTTGAGCGCCGGCCGCAGGCCGGCGTGATACCTAGTCTATATTATAAAAAGAAGTGGTGTGTGTGTAGCCTTACAAATCCGACCCTTGATTTCGTAATCTCACGGCGTGGATCAGTTCGTTATATGTTGTATATAGGCGTCCGTCCGATCCCTTGCCTGATATATAATTTTGACGGTGGGGATTATGCCGCGACCCAAGACAAAGCTAACCTTGGCCTCAACATTCCTTAAACACGGCTAACCGTGATGGACCTTATATTGGGAGCATGAGGTGTACTATCCTTTGACCAACCCAAATCCGTTGGGTTTCCTGGTTTTGCTTCTTAACATAATTAGATACATCAAAACCACTTCGATCATTCCTGTTTTAGGAAACACATACCACTTTCCAAAACCAAATACAGCTCTAACTTAATATAATTAACCTATATAAAGAGCATTGAACTGCATGCACATATATCAGCCTAACTGATCTTAACCTAACCAGTAACCACTAACCTAAACATGGCGTAACCTTTTATTAACCTATATGTGAGACAGGAAACTTTTTTTATGTTCTTTTGGACGTTCCACTTCAATTGTCATTCGAAAATTACTACACGGTGGACATTCTTCTAAATATATAATCTCCCGTTCGTCGTGCGTACTTCTGAGATTTATAATTTTGGGCGTCGGAATTATGCTGCGGTTAAGGGCAAAGCTTTTCATTAATCTTAAACGCGACTAAATTCCATAATATATATTAATCGTCCTTAGGTCCCGACTATTTTGACCCGATCAACAAAACATTGGAATTGTTTAAGTGGTCACGGCCGGGGGCCGTAGGCCCTGACTAATTAGCACGACCAACAAAACATTGGGGACTGCTTAAGTGCCATGGCGGGGCCTTAGGCCCCGACTAATTTAACTTGATCAACAAAAGCGGGAACTGCTCAAGTGGCCACGGCCGGTTAATTTAAGGACCAACAAAACATTGGGAGGCCATTCGGGTGGCCACAGCTATGTGACCCGACCAACAAAGTACGGGCACTAATTCATAGGCTAAATGGTAGATTTCAACCAAAAAATCACAACAAATTTTAATACGAAGACTATGTTGGATCGTAAATTTTCTAATCTACGGCCGAGGCCGCAGGCCGAGGCCAATTTAACCCACCAATAAAACACCAACACAACAAGCCCAGGTAAGCACTGGGTCGTAGGTCCCGGTTGTAATAACCCGACTAACTAAACACGATATTATAACCTGGACCGACACACATGCTGACTAAAATATTATGCGAGGATATGAACAGGCCGACCAATCAGCATAAGAAAATCGATAGAGAGGTAGAGCCCCGGCCGTAGGCCGGGGTGATACCTAGTATATATATTATAAAAAGAAGTGGTGTGTGTAGACTTATAAATCCGACCATCGATTTCGTAATCCCACGGCGCGAATCAGTTCGTTATATGTTGTATAGGCGTCCGTCGGATCCCTTGGTTTCCTGATTTTGCTAGGCTTCCATAATAAGATGTCTTGACCATTATATATCGGGAATGAAATATCATGTTAACTACGTTTCCTAATAAAAATATGGGAAAGGATATACATATCCTTTCCTAATGTGTGTCGGTTTCCTTAAAAGTTTTCATGCACTAACTATAAATATCCTTTCTGATTTCACCAAAAAAAAATAATAATTTGAAGACTCTATAGATTTTACCTAATAACGGCTAATTTTAATGTGAATATCATATTTGCGTTTAAATTTTGTAATCCACGGCCGGGGCCGTAGGCCCCGGCCTCATCCGGCTACTATGACCCGCCTAATTGAACACGCTATTGTTACCCGACTAACTAACACGGTATAATATGACACGATCAACTAAATATCAGGACCGTTTTGGTATGACCGGCCGTTTTGGTATGACCGGACTAACTAAATATACTCCAGACTATTATAGATGGACTAAATATGGGAAGACGCTGGCCAACCGACCAAACAATAAACAAAACTCTAAAAGGTTGAGCCCCGGCCGTAGGCCGGGGTGATACCTAGTATATATATATATACCTGTACGTAGTATAAGTTCTAGATCTTCTCCTGGTACATAAACAGAAATTAATCTTAGAAGTAATTAAGTCTGAAAAAATTTTGCTTCACAAAAGATTTTTTTTATTATTATTTTTTTTTTGGAACATTATTTAAATACCCCTCAAAATCTACCTCTTGAAATATACTCTTATTCAATTTTTAAAAATACCCTATCTTCTGAAAAGTGGAAGCAACCAGCACAAGTTGTTTCCAGACGTGGACACAACTAGCACAAGTTGCTTCCAGAAGTGGACGCAACTTTATACAAGTTGCTTCTAAAAAGTGGAAGCAACTTTCACAAGTTGACTCCAAAAAACTTAATTTTTACCCTCGAAGGTATTTGTGCAAGGTCAACCAAATTGAAGGGTATTTATAACATTCCCACTTTTTTTTTTTGTATTTTTTCTTACTTAAATTAAGTGACCAATCTACATTCCAACTTTTCCACTTAATTAAGTCGAAAATAACTTGGCAGGGTATATCCCACAGCACTAGCAGATTGTAGATCTCTATATGTTACCGTTTATACTATGTCATTATGATTTCGATTCCCTTTCAAAAATCCAGCTGCAAAAATAAATAAAAAAATAGTTTTCAATACTTGTCCCGAAAATCAACCAATTTTTATACAGATTCTTATATACCAAAACGAAAACAAAAAGAATTAA
>JAJJWW010006695.1:0-18756 GCA_023531295.1 Papaver armeniacum
GTGTGTCAAATATAATAAAGTCGGCATCTTCTTCATTCATCTACCTTGCTTAGGCCATAAGTTGTCGGCATGTTCTTAAATCCGCAGAACTTGTCGGCTAGATATAATCGGCATGTTCTTCATCAAATCGACCTACTTGAGCTTTTCATACTTCAGAACTGAAAGTGTCGAATTCTTCTTTAATTTTGAGTATGATTTCATACCCAGACTTTGAAATCCTCTTTTTAGAAGTGTTATGCTTTCATTTAGTTGAAAAAAATATTCTCGAAAGAAAAAAATTTCATCAAAAATCTTCCCAAATGAGTTCAATCAAAAACAAAATTTCATAACTTAAATTCATGATTTCAAAAGTTTTAATCTAAACTCAATTAATTAAGCTAATCAGATTTTTAGTGTTAATTAAACAAGGGCATATTAGCCATTTAGAAAATACAAGGTTAAGGGGTGGCTTGGTTTACTTCATAATGACCAGATTTTGTCTTATTGGGTATACCCCAATTAGTTTGGGTATACCCCAATCTCGCCAGGATTATTAGTAAGTGTAGATTTTTTTTGAAGCATGAAAGTTTTGTTTGCTAAATTATGAGATTTTGGCATTGTTCTTGATTTGCACCCTCAAATATGAGGTGTTAAAACAACGGAGGGAGAATTGGGCAAGTGGGCACAACTAGCCACTAGCCATTTCTGATTTTCGATCCTGGCTTTGCCCTTGGCTGAAGGACTTGTTGTCTTTTTGGGTTTAATAGATTCTTGCCAATTTTGGAGACCAGACAGCGATTCTAAATTTTGCTAAAGAGACCCTGGCAAAACATGTATAGCCAGTAGTTTTAACGGACAGTGTCAAAGTCCCAATTCTTTTATTCTGATATCCTGGTATGCCAAATGATTTTTCTTAGGCTGATCAAATTTTAGATGACATGCGGAGGAATGCCCCTTTAGTGGTCTCCATAAAGTCCATCGTAAAGTCAGGCAATGCATTTTCCATCTTACTTGATAAATTATTGCTTGACATGTCTTCTGGTGCATCATATGAGCTTGAAGGTATCATCGGAGACACCAAATAGTCATACTGACGCACTATATTTACAATTTTACATCTATTTGAGGCTGCAAGGAAGCAGAAGAGTTAACCATTTGCTGCAAATTAATAGAACCAACAGATCGACACCCAATGCTGCAAAGATTTTCTTCCTTGTAGCAATTGTGGGCCAGAACATTGTGGGCCAGAACTAGAACGGGAAAGGTAAAGGTAAAGGTAAAGGAGACATTAGTTTGTTTTTGTATGTGAACGGGCCCCAGAATGTAGGATGCAAAAATACAGCATGTGGAGGATAATGCAAGTAACCTGGAGATGTTGACACTGTCATTGGAGAATCTGGAGTGTCGAGATCGTTGACCTGCAAATGGTCCAATAACTTAAATTACACAGATAGCAATGGTAATTAATTACTGAAACGCCAATTCAGGTTGTGTTACCTGGGCAGTTAAAAAGAAATGGAGCAGTATGCGGGTGAAAATGCAGAGCCCAAAGCGATCGCCTTGTCTTCAATACAACAATTGGTTGAGATCCCTCCCCTCTTTTACTGTAGTGCCATATGTGCAGCATTAACAGAAATTTATTATTTGGTGGTCTGAAAATGGGTTCTTAATAAATCAACAGCAATCCTTAGAAGTAAAAATAAAACGGCAATCAAGGAAGTTTCTTTCTGCCATGATGATCATCAAGGTTCACTATATCAGATGATTGCGTCGACTTGCCACTCTTGACCTAAAGTTTGACATGTTTAAGTACCCGAAACATAAAACTAGTGATGATAAGTTACCGAATATATTGGGAATGGTACTTCAAAAATCTTGGAATACTTGCACATAAACCGTCAATTCTTACTACTGTTTTTGTTTTGTCACTAGACTCACTATTGACTACACTATGTTATTCATTAAACTAGAAAATAAAACTGATCTGATCAGTGGACAATCATAAATGGGTTTGCAAAATTTTCACTCTAAATGGAATTAATTGCAATTCTCACTCTAAATGGACATTGAATTTTCTTACTAAAAACCAAAATTCCAATAAAAACTGTGGTCTCTTAAAGTTAGCTGCTGCTCATATGAATGTCAAAAGTGAGTTTTTCACTTTTTGATATCAGGAAAAGAATCCAAACAACAAGCAAAAACACTACTAATACCCCCAGCATATGAGAAATGAAGTAGGGAGGATTTGGAGAGTTTTACCAGTCCTGTTAATCCAGAGTCACCTTTGCGAGAATATGCGCCACAGAGTTGGCATCTTGTTCAATGTAATTGAACTGCAGATGATTCAGTTGTTGCGAGCAAACTTCATTCTCTTCTACCAAACGTCTGATCTTCTAGGAAATGCAAGTGCTTTGCTTGTTTAGAACGCTGATTAACTGCTTACAATCAATCCCCTTCAATGATCAGTTCCTCGAAATTAGCCTCCTTATCTCTAGCAAAAACCGTTGAACTGCTCCACCAAAACTAATCTTAATCACATCTCCAGCTGGTAGGCTCCAGGTAGCAGGTGTCACAGGGGTGACCTCAACCTCAGGTTGAGCACCTTGCACCTCATCTTTGTAATAGATATAGAGTAAGAATGAAGCTTGCAGTATCGCTTCAACTGTGGTTGATATGCTGCTCAAATATCGATTTGTCTCCTGACTTCCAGACCACCCAGAGGAGATTGGCGCTATAGCAAAAGGTCTTGCATCTGTCCCATTCCAGCTTGCAGTAACATATCTGATAGAGTTTGCTGAAGTTTCATCCACTCTAAAGTTCAATGCTGACGCGAATAAAATAGCATTGGTTCTGGGGTTGTGCAGGAATAAATGTTCAACTGTCTCTTCCTTGTCTCCATAATAACATAAGGTTCACCTCTTGGATGATTCTCTTAATCAGGTCCCTACATCCTTGTCCATCATGTATTATTCGCCAAATGAATATTCTTTACCTAAGGTGCATTAGTTCTTACCTGCCACAGTTTTTTCCAGCGAATAAGGCTACCAGATTTGATGCAGCATGTCCAGACTCATCTTCCAGGAATCTTTGAAATGACTCTGAGCTAAATTCTCCCATCTTTGTAAGCATCCAAATGAGCTTGTCTTCCTACCAGTCACTGGAATGTGGATTTTTGTAATCTCTTGCACTGTTTGTCTACAGAACAAGGTGTTTAGCTACTAAGTATTCCAGCCTCCAGAAGTTGGTATTAGTAGTTCAGCTATAGTTGAGTATTCCACATGCTAAACTTCTTATGGGGTAGGTGTAAAAGATGGGATGGTTGGGATCCATGACATTCATATACAGCCGCCTTCTCTAAGGTCAGAATTGCTTGTCATGTACTCGATGCAACAGGCGTATTCTGAACATCCCAAAATGATCTACTTCTAAGGTATTTCGCCTTCAGTGAGTGTACCCATAAAGTGTCAGGATCAGTCAGCAAACACCAACCTAGTTGAGGCACCATTGCCCTGTTGAGAATCTCCAGAGATCAAAAATCCAAACCCTCTTATTGAACCATTTCCAACTAATGAAATGATCACTGCAGTCATTAAGTAAAATAGAATACGTGTAAAAACAGACTGTAAAAGTTACACTATTGAACAGATCAAACCCACATACCGACTAATACACTTAACCCTGTACACTGAAATTGTTGTGTTCATACTAATAATAAGCAAATATCACCATTAAAATCAAAGACAAAATTGAATTTTACCATGTGCATCCAATGACTGGTGATATACACAATCCTCCATCCGTTGAAAATTAAGCATCAAAGCCCAAACAAATCCATTGCCCTTGTTCTTGTTCGTCTTTCCCAGTTCACCAACACAACCAAATTTCTTCTCAGTTTACCACCAACTATTTTTCAATCGAAAACTTTAATAATCTCATGAGTAGTTTTTGTTCGATAAATTACAACATCCGTCGGTGGATATTATCTTAAAACCCTAACTTCTCTCTGATAAGGGTGTGTGCCTGTGTGGTCATTGGGAAGATGATAAAGTTTATGAAAATACTTTAGGTCCTTGATAATAATTAAAAGGACCTAAGGTATCTAATACAAATTTTACATAAAGTACAAATACGTATTACACATAAATACTGAGTAAAATAAAGAGTAAGGAGACTACAGTACAGACTCGGTATTCTACTTAGGGACTGTAGTAATAATACAGTTAAATTAATACAAGTATTTCGGATTTAGGATATAATAAAGACTGCAGTCCACCAGTATTCCCAATCATTATAATAATAAATTCTACAGAGAGAGAGAAGAAAGCGACATGAATGATGAATCCAGTCTGAAGAGAGAGGAGGAGAGAAAGAGTAAATAAAAATCAAAATGTACTTTTCTGCCGTCTTTCTGGAGACATTCTCACAATTCGAATGTCACATCTTGATGGTACTGATAAAATCTTTCTTTAATCTTCATTTTTTAATTGATTAAATCGGACTCGATCAAGATCTTCAATTCTGGACTATCATCTCGTTATTTTGTTTTTCTGTAATTGTTAGTAAAAGATGATTGTTTATCGGCAATTGTTGTTTTACTTAGATTAATTTCGAGTTAAGTTATAATTAGATCATAAATTCGTTGCTAATTGTGTTGTTGTCTCGAATCTCTCGATCTAAATTCTTAGGTCATTTTGCTGAAACTGTTAAGTCTTCAACTATTGAGAAAAAAAAAATCAATCCATAATAATACTATGGGTATGAATCTGCTTGTTAGTCAACAACAGTAGACCAATTCTCTTTGCGTCACATCATATCATATGGTATGGAAAGTCGATTTCCATTAAAAATTAGTATAAATTTGTGGATGTATTTTGTTGTTGAACGAATATCCAATTACTTTTGTTTTTTAGATCAATCAATATCTTGTGTTGTTTATGTCTGGATCTAAATTCTTAGGTCATTTCGATGAAATTGTTAAGTGTTTGAAATAATAAAAACCAATCCATATGGTATGAATTTGCTTGTTAGTCAACATTATTCCAACTTTCTTTGCGTCACATCATAGTCATATTTTTCGTGTTGTGCGGGTGGAATGAGCATTGTCAAGAAAGTCTATTTACTTTGAAAATGATAATTTGTTATGGAAAGAATGTCCAACTACTGTTCAAGTCAAATTGATGTTGATCTTTTTGGTGAATTTGTGTGTGTGTGAAGCTCATGCTGATTTGCTCTTTCTGGAGCATGGTTCACGTATTGGCGAAGTTTCGTGTGAAGACGGGATTGGTATTTGGCGAGATTGTCCCACTATGGCCCTTTATATCGAGAAATTTGACGTCTTTGGGAGCGTGTATGGTGATTCACATAATATGCTTATTGTTGCCCGGATTGCTACCGGCTGCTCTTGCCCCTTCTTTCCCGGTATTATTCTACTGCACTAAAACTGTAAAACAAAATGGTTATTTACAGTAATTGCATAGTTTAATATAGTTATTTAACCCGGTATTATTCTTTTTGTTTAAATACTGCTGTTTAAATGGACAAAATTTAAAAACTGTAAAAACTTATTTTTAAAATGGTTATTTACAGTAGCGGGATTGCATAGTTTAATATAGTGTTTTATTTTTTAACCAATAAAAAGATTCTAACATTATTACCTAATGATTAGTTCAATGGACTGATTAGGACATTGCACTACGATGTATGATCAGCGAATGTTGTCTTGACGTTGTGATGCTTTAGAACGGTTGCAACTGGACATGCACCATGGGTGCTCCTAAAGGAAACCCACTCTCTCATTAATGCTCTCATGTTGTCCTTTTTCACCTTATTTTGTGTATTTTTCAGCTGCTCGTGTATCCATTGCTCGTGGTCTATTTTTTGGACCATCTAGGCTTGTTAGCTAACTGTCTAGTGATAGTTAGGGAAATGATTATGGTAAGTATATACATTATTATATTTTGATGAGTATTTTTGATGAAAGTATGTATGATAGCAGTTGTTGGATGCATTTAAAAGAAAAAAATCTGCTCTTTTTTTTGTGTATGGCAGATGTCATCTTTCAGAGCTACACTCTTGGCTGATTTACTCAGTTCTTCTGAAGTCCCTAGAGACTAGAGTATGTAATTTACACTTGTCCTAGATTTTATTAGCCAATTCATTTTCTACTTGAATCCATTTTCTCACAATTCGTTGCTTTTTTTTTTGTGTATTGCAGATGATGACAACTTTAAAAGATAAATTCATAGCCGACTTACTCACATCTGACCCTAGAGTATGTAATTTAAATTTGTTCTGAAAATTTTATTGGCTAGTTTATTTTCTACTTATTTTTAAATGTCCAACTTTCAAAGTTTGTTGCAATTTTGTTTTTTTTATTATTTATCGCAGATGACTTCTTTAAGGCTAGATTCTTCACTGATTTACTCACTTCCGTCCCTAGAGTATGTAACTAAAATTTATGTTAATTTTTATATTAGGAATTCATTTTTTTACACAAATTATGTGAAATCATTTTGCTTTGCAAAATAAAATGAAATGAAATGGAATTTCTTTTAGGTTTTTTCGGGCTTCGTTTGCTCATGGATTAGATTCATTCGAGGGATTCTTGGACAGGTAAAACTTTTATTTTTCTTTTGGTAAACTTTTTTGGAAAGGTAAAGTTTATGTATGGTGAAATTATATTATCTAACTTCTTAACTTATAAAGATATAATAGTGCCGTGGGCGGATGATGGTATTTGTTTTGGAAATCTAATAACAATCTCCATAGCAAGCACATTACCATATCTCCTACGACTTGTGCAATGTGTTAGAGAGTGGAGCTTAGTTTCGTTTTTGAATGGTAAGTTACATGGAATTTTTTCTTGTTTTTCTTGTAACATTGCCTCTAACTTATAATAATGCGGATTTACGTTTATATTGTATCAGCCGGAAAGTATGCTTTCTCCATTGTGTTTTTGGTCTTTCAAGCCCTTCACTCATTTGACGAGACATGGGAGGTAGCATACATGAATGTTGCTTGTATGAGTTCACTGTATTCATTTGGATGGGATATCTTTTACGATTGGGATCTGCTGGGAAGGTATGTTGATATCCATTTCCTTTTAACCTAGTTGCATCCGTGTTTGGTTCGTTTTGTTATTATGCTAGCATGATAGCTAAATCTTTATAGTGCATGGACTGATCTTGTAGTTCGCCATTGTTGCTGTTGGAATTTTTGAATAGAAATATGAATAGGTGTGTTAACTCACTTGAGTCTTTTCAACATCAGTGTCTTATCCCAAGGGATGTGACTCTCCATTAAGGGTTGTGACTCTTCATGAAAGGACTTCTCCAAGAGTCACCTCTAGCCTATATAAACCCCACTCATTCTCCATTGCAAAGTGTGTTTTAGAGTCAAAACTAGTACTAGAAAATTGTAGTTTGCATAGTGTCTTCAAAAAGTTAAAGAAGAGTTTGTGCTACATCTATTCGGCTCGATGTTCGGTGTTATCATGCTGCGAAACACGAGGTATTGTTGAATGTTGGAGACATATGCCGCTAAACCTGTAACAGCATTATATACAGGGCATCAAATGTCTTAAGCAAAGAGATTACTCGCCTCAATACACCCAAGTAAGTTTGTTTCCTTTTCTTGTTTTGTTGTAGGTATTACGAAACGTAATACATAGATGAAAACCGTGTTACAAAGAGTTGTAACAGATCGGTGGATAATACACGAGTTGTATTATTGGAGAATCGGTAACGAAGGTAAAATTCCAACAATCTTAAGACATTTAATATTCTTTGTTACTGATATGGTAGGTTTCGATTTTGTTGACAAATGAAATTCAGTTGTTGGTGGATGATCATTACAGATCAAAATGGGTACAACCACTATGGAATTTCTACGCACCAACATGTGTTATGAAACTAATTTCATTACTGCAGTTGGATACCAGACGTCGTGACTCAAAACTGATGTCGTGACGAAGAGTTCGGAAATCTACTTGTAGTCAATTATTGGCTTGAGGGATCCTATTTGTTTAAATGGGAAAGCCATTGCTAACTTTAACTCAGAGTATGAACGTAATGACAAAGAAGTCATTTTGCGTTTAACATTTCTAAAATGTAGAGACTGCACATGTAGACGCATGTTCTACGAGACATGGATGTTCAAATTGACAAACGCACTTATAATGTGGCAGTTGAATGTGGGATGATGGCCCTATTCATTTTATTATGAAAACCATTAATTAACATCATTTGAGTTAGAGTTTGAATACAATTGTATTCAAAGTACCGTGAATTTAGATGTTTTTGTTAATTATGGTTTCATGAAAATCCAAATGTTGATTCTGAGCACGTAAAGAAGGTTAGCAAACCAAGATTGTGAATAGTCACAACTCGTTAATGGAACAGACAGTAAATGTCAACCAGTTAACCCAGCCGGGATTCGTAGAGATGCGTTTTTTTCTGTCAAAAGACTCATGGCTTGGGGTTCACGACTTGCTTAGAACTCGTACTGACAAAATGAATTGCCGATTGTGGTTGTAATCAGATCTTCTTTAATTTTTTAGAAGAGGGCAGTTGAAAAACCACTTGTACATACACAGTAAGGCCTTGTTCGGATTGTGTTCACAAGCCATCAAGTTTGGTGGCTCGGACTTGGGATGTATCCTCCTCGGATTGTGTTTGTAGATGCTCCGTTGCAGACATTTTGAGAAATTGCATCAGAAGAACAAATCATTAAATTAATCATAGTTTGATTATCACCAAAATTGAATGAGTTCAATTACTGATTATTAATTAGTTAATAATCAAATCAAAGGGAATGATTTGGGTTCGGACTATTTGGGAGTCTAACAAATTCAAAATAATGTTTGAATCATCTTTGATGTGTACTATCAGAACTAGAAAAAATGGAAAAAGAAAAATGCTAGTTTAAACTGGACTTTACTTCAGGCCTATTGCATTAGGCGTAAGTAGTAATGAGGAAATTTTAGATCGTCCAAACAAGATGATCATGAATTTTCATTCCAAAGAGGAAACTATATATTCTCCCAACAATAGACGTCAAAGAGGATCAATGAAGAAGGGTAATGCCGTTTCACGGAGGGACACCAGTAACTTTGAAACGATACACTAACTTTGGGATTAGTGGTAGTAAGTTATGGGGGTTAAACGACCCATTATCTCCGAATCAAGCACGAGATAATCTCTCCGTGAAGACTCTTAATTTTTCCAGTTTTTCTACGTTGTTGTTGTTCTTTGCGGACACTGGAATGCACAATTGCACACAAGCGATGTACCTTTTCATGTGGCTGATCACGATAACTGCCCATGCGAATTTACACGTTTAAGGCTTATTGTCATGCTTTGTTTTTAATCAGAACATCACAGTTTAGTTCTTAGATCCTGCTACTCTTGTCTACCAAGAGTTAATTAGTGAATTATTCCAAAATAGTATATTTTGGATTGATGTTAAATTCCTAAGATTCCTCCGATTGAGGGAAAGCATGATCAATGTCAGATATTGATTAGATGGATTCGATGAAGGCAGTTTATATTTTTTTGAATTTGAAATATAAACTTTGGATTCTGCGTCGTAAAGGGAGTTCCCATTAGGAGATATCCGGTGTGGTAATCGATGGAATCTCTTGGTTGGCATAACCGTCTCGAGATCGCTTTCAATCGACTTGAATAGATGCAATCAGAAAGGATGTCTGGTGATACAGATAAGAGAAAATGACGAATCACTTCTTCTAGTATATCTTAATTATGGGGAGGACGTCGTGTATTCCGCTTGATTTTCTTATGCATATGATGACAGCCACCTGAATGATTTGAGTTTCAATTTAAAATTTGAATCTAAGCATGGATGACGTTGGGGAAAATGATCATTGGATGACGACGCTGAGGTTGATTTGAAATTGGGATTTGTATGTCATTTAGCCAAGAGTACAAAACAACCGTTGGTTGAGAAGAAATACACATCAGGAAAATGATGTTAAATTCTCAAGAACAAGTGTACCACAAAACTGTGGGGGCAAGTTGTTTGGAACAACGTGTAATAAAGAACATTTATAAATGTGCGATGGAATGAAAGATGCATTTCCATAGATTCAATGAAATGTGGGGGTCGATAATGGACATGAGTGCACAATTCACGTAGTCCAGTGAAGTGGACGTAAGTGCATTAGAACTGACTGTAATTAAAAGAAATACCGAGCATGTCAGATTGATCTCCTTGTGATATTTAGAAAGCATGTGTTGTTTAAGGCAACAAAAATGGATGCTGATTTATTGATTAATAGACAATTAATCGGTGCTCTTTAGAATGCGAGTGGGCTTCAATTTTAGTAGAAAAGGTAGAACAATCAGAGTAAGGCATCTGATAACCACTTGCAAAAGGTTAATCTCTAGTTGAAATTTAACCGGCATCCAGCAGAAAATAAAGGAAGATAAATTATAGAATATAATTTACTCTGAGATATATCTATCAAAGTTGAAACAAAAACTATGTGTTTGTTGTAAACGAATGTAGTTGAGGGCAAGGAATTATCCGAATAAAGGTTGACAGTGAGATCAACTATGAGCTCCGGAGCGTCGGAGAATAAATTAGAGTAACTTCGGAATTTCCTTGAGTATATACTAATGGCCAAAGTATATGTATACTAGAAATAGATTGTTCTGAGCAAACAATTATTTTGGAAGAAACACATAGTTTGAGATTATGGTATGTCTCGATAAGTAGATCGACGATATAGCACGTACCATAAAGCAATTGCTCTCAAATGCGCGCATCTAAAAGAAATAGTGTAAGTGAATTGTATTGCCGGCAAATCGATACGAATTTTTGAGAGCGTATAATTGCGTCATCGAGGGAAATGGGATAGCCTATATAGAGTATTTATAGCGGACACCCAACCTAGCGATTGGAGATCCCATGGTTATCTAGGTTCAAAAGGGACAACCAAGTTATAAATTTATACTCACCGGAAACACTGTGAGAGTTTACTCTCTTTCCCATTTCTATGATGAAACAGTGTTTCCTGTCAGTGAGAGGTTGAGATTTTCTCTTAATGATTCCTATGGCTTAGTTTGACTAAGAAAAGTATGGCAGATACTTTCAAATAGGAGATCACCTATATGAGTGTGAAGTGGTGCCGCTTCTATGATAACTATAAGGCTAAGTTAATCTAGAGCACTCATGAAAAACCAACATCGTCAGTATTTAAATGAACACAACCGAGAACCGGATATGTAAGGAAATAAACTGTGTGATATCTATTGCATCGGTTTACACATAAAGTTGGCATGGTTCAAGACATCGTGTTCACCGAACAACTAGTAAACCCGTAGGTATTCACTACGGAAGATTCAAAGCCAAAAGCTATCTCTCCCGATGCAGTGATGTTCGCGCACAAACTCTTTCTAGTGTCTGCATTAAACTTGCATGAATTTCTATTCAATGTGGGGATTGTTGGAATTTTTGAATAGAAATATGAATAAGTGTGTTAACTCACTTGAGTCTTTTCAACATTAGTGTCTTATCCCAAGGGATGTGACTCTCCATTAAGGGTTGTGACTCTTCATGAAAGGACTTCTCCAAGAGTCACCTCTAGCCTATATAAACCCCACTCATTCTCCATTGCAAAGTGTGTTTTAGAGTCAAAAACTAGTACTAGAAAATTGTAGTTTGCATAGTGTCTTCAAAAGTTAAAGAAGAGTTTGTGCTACATCTATTCGCGTTCGATGTTCGGTGTTATCGAAGTGCTGCATGAAAACATCGAGGTATTGTTCAATGTTGGAGACATATGCCGCTAAATCTGTCAACAAGATTATATATGTGGCATCAAATGTCTTAAGCAAAGAGATTACTCGCCTCAATACACCCAAGTAAGTTTGTTCAAGTTTTGTGATTGATCATCTTTTTCTATCCTTATTTTCTTGTTTTGTTGTTGGTATACGAAACGTAATACATAGATGAAACCGTGTTACAAAGAGTTGTAACGGATCGTGAATAATACACGAGTTGTATTATTGAAGAATCGTGAACTAAGGTATTTATCCAACATTTGCTTTTCTTATCAAGCTATACTATAAATCTATAAAGCTAACTTGCTAATGCGCTATAGAAATGTTGTTGTTGAGGTGCCATCTAATTAATGCTTGTTGGGTCTGTAGACATGGCTCATGCGCAAAATAAAGATAAATAAATTATTGATTGTAGTAAAGATGGAAACTACTAGGCTGCAGACTCAGAAAATTCGTACCGGCTATAATTACATTTTTGTACACTTAGTCAAGCCCATAGGCAACCATTTATTATTTTTTGTTGATACAAATGAAATGAATTGTTTGCAGGTGGAACAGGCCGGAGCTTCTTCCAAACACCAGTGTACGCATGTCACTTAAATTGGTAAGTGAGCACACCATGTCTTGTAATTTAAGTTAAATTGCCCTGTTGATTAAAAAAACATTAATGGGTAAAAGAGTAGTAACTAATTGTAACTAATTACCTAGTTCATTAATTTACAAGTTAACTAATTGTATATTTTTACTTGTAGGCTTTCTACGCTTGGTTTGTTGTCAGTGACCTAATGATGCGTTTTGCATGGTACTTCAAGATGTTATGCCGAGGAAACTCATTGGTAGCATTTATATTTTCCATGGTTGAAATATATCGTCGTTTCCAATGGATGTATCTTCTCATTGAAAGAGAAGTTGGAGTTGAAGTAGTAGTACTTGCCCAGCCTCTTGTCCAGCCTCTTGCACATCCTTTTCTACTCACATGGCGATGATTATGTGACAAGAAAAGTAACTGACTACTCACTGGATATTTTCAATTCCTTTGGTTCTTGTTGTAATTAAAAGGATCAATGGTATTTTTAACTACGACTCGACATTTGCTAATAGTTACTCTAAAAAAAGAAAAGAAAAAAAAAAGAATATCCGCAAACCGATTGCAAATGCTGCTCGATATATTTGTCAAAGTTTTTGCAAACTAAGTGATGAACCACTCTCTCATATAAATCCTATATCCCAAGGCAGTAACATAACAAATGCACAAGAAATCATTCTTTGTATATTTGACCCGCTATCGGCTAATTATGTACATTTCGTACTATCAGTTAAACACCATAACATATTTAGATACCAAATTGATTATAAATGATTCAATTCTTTTCTTTCTTTTTTTTGGATCGATCAAAAGGAATTGTATTAAGAAGCACACAAGTTGTGCGCGAGACAATACACCAAAACAGAGGAAAACAACCCCAACCAAAGCAAAAGTTCAAGGATAAACAAAAAGAAACAAAAACCTTTTTGACTAACCTTAGAAACTAAACAACCATTGTTACTTGCGAACTAAAACAAAGTGCAAGCTACATTTAAGTAGTATTTTCATCAACCTCTTCCACATTAAAACCCTTGTGATTTTTTGCCACACCACTAAACATTTCATGACGATTTGCTTTCGAAGATGGAAAGCTTAACCCCATTATACAACCAAACTCCATGAGATTCCTACTGAAATCTTCACCGGGACTAGTAAGATATTTCAAGAGTTTGTTTTTTTTAGTGCTTAACGCCTTATTTTGGAGGGGACCCGTCACTTTAGACTTCTTGCACACCGACTCGGACACTGCTGATTTGGTACGCCGATGTCGACAATATTTGAAGCAACCTCCCGATCTTCTTCATTCCCTGGAATCGGTTATATTTTTCGGGAATCCAGGGGAATTGATGGATCCGTAGATGAGGAATTTGCCCCTACATCCATTTGATTCAATCCATGGGACCATTCCCAATACTAGGAGAAACTCTAACTCTTGATGGAATAGAAATTCCACTAGAATCTTCCCTCTTCCCCTTCACAAATTTGGTTTTTCAAAGCATCCACATGAAGTTGAATTCCATGAACAATCATCTCCATACACTCTTCTTTAGAATCGGAAAAGTCATTTCCGTAGGACTTAAAACTCATGTTGCCATATCATATGAGTACCAAACTTATGTTCCAAGTATCTTTGAGCCTTGTTTACTTTGACTGGATCACATTGTCTTCCCAAGAAACAAGAATCAGAAGGGGTTTCAATGTTTCTAACCTGGTATATAATGTTGTTTCTTTCCACTATTTGATTTAAGCCTTGAGACCCAATGATGAATTGACTGTATTAGACGATGGGTGTGCATGATTTACTTCTATTGTCACCCCGATCTCCCTGCAACTTGAAATTGGGATTTCTCCTTCTTCAGAGGTGGAATGACCAATTGAGCCCTTATTTTGTGGAATAATGATCTCTTGAGAATTAATTGAATTAGACGATGGGATTTGACTGAAACACATTCTCTGTCTGCTCATTATTCTCCCTGCAACTAAGAATTGGGATTTCACCTTCTTTAAATTGGAATAACATATTTCGCCCTTATTTAGAGCGAGAATATGCGCCACACGACTCAAGACCAAACACGTCTTCTTCCACCGATCTACTAGTTACATCAAGTGGCCGATCCAGAGACTTACCTGGAAAATAAAGAAGGTGGGCTCTCTATAATCACGGGCTTTTTGCTCTTATCAAAAGTACCTTTAAGGAGGAATCCCAAACGGGCTTTCGATGGGCCACCCTGAAAAGCTGTAACGTTAGCATATTGACACGGAGCATAGTAATTCAAATTTGAATTTGATCTTTGACCTGACTCTGACAAAGAAATACTGTCCTTGGCGCCATTAAATGGAGATGGTTGAGCATTTAAGAGAGTGAAAGTATCCAACGGCGCAATGACAGCTGGATGTCCTTGCTTCAACCTTGAACGACGCAAAGAGTCCACAATCATCATCTTCATGGCTTTTCACCGGTATTTATGGCCCTCCCCACCCGGTGCCTCGTCATATAGTGTGGGAAGAACTACCTACTCAACTACAATCAACTGCGTCGGAACCATGGATGATGATCGGAGATTTTAATGACATCGTGGACCAGACAGAAAAACAAGGGGGGAGACTGGTAACTCATTCACAAGTATACAAGTTCCTATCTATGCTCAATGCTTGTAGCATGTTAGACTTGGGATTTATTGGTGATCCATTCACATGGACTAACAACCAGCAAGGCCAACATTACATTGCAGAAAGATTAGACAGGGCCTGTTCAAACCCTTTATGGAGGAATGAGTTTCCTGATGCCAAAGTGTACGTGCAACCGCGATGTGGATCTGATCATCCTCCTCTAGTTTTGCAGCTCTTTCGTCCAAATAGTCAACTGCAAAAACTGTACCGATTTGAACACCACTGGTTACTACATCCGGATTACCATTCAGTGGTAGACAGTGCTTGGGCTTCGCCTAGTATTGGATTACCTCCTTTTGTTTTGCAGGAAAAACTCGATTCGACGCAACAAGCATTGACCTTGTGGGATAAAACAATCTTTGGATCACTAACCAGGAAAATTAAAGAATCATAAATGCAATTAGCTCAAAGCTCGTGTAAGATGTGCCGGTCTTGTGGGAACAGCACTATTTCAAGCAATCCAAAGGGCCCAACTTAATTTGCAGAACCACCAGACACTTCTACTACATCTAGATGCTTACTGGAGACAAAGATCGCGTATACAATGGTTGAACCTAGCCGATCGGAATACCACCTTCTATCATACAAAATCAACAATTCGCCATGCAAAAAATACTATTTGTAGAATCAAAGACAATGATGGATCGTGGATGTACAATCATGAAGACATTATAAATAGTTTTGTGTCATATTTTCAAGGTCTTTACCAAATGCCTCCTCCAGTGGTTGATCCTTCATTGTTCACATGTGTAAATCCTAGAATTATCGCTTCAACAACAAAACAATTTGGTCGCTCCAAAGTGACAATTGAGGAGATTGAAAGGGCGTTGTTTAGCATTGCTCCGGAAAGTGCGCCGGGACCGGATGGGTTCACGGCGGCCTTTTATAGAGCTTCCTGGCAAACAATTAAATCAGTTGTATGTAATATGGTAATGCATTTCTTCCAGACAGGCACGTTTCACAACCAGCTCAACCACACGAATATTACACTCGATTCAAATCATCGGCTCCGAGAAACCAATGGACTATCGCCCCATTAGTTTGTCAAATGTTTCATACAAGATTATTTCAAAATCATTGTGAATCGTATCCGGCCACTATTGCCAAATCTCATCAGCCCAACACAAAGTGCTTTTGTCGGCCCAGATCAATCCGGATAATATTTCCATTGCAAAGGAGTTGTTTCATCATATCGTAACTACTAAACCGGGAGGAAACCAAAATTTGCTCTTAAATTGGATGTGCACAAGGCATATGATAAGCTCAACTGGAATTTCATTCAAATGGCGTTACAAACCTTGGGGTTCCCCAGACAAGCATAGATAGAATCATGTTTTGCATCAAGTCTGTAACCTACTCAGTGAAGATTAATGGCTCGTTACATGGGTTCACAAAACCAACGTGTGGCATACGACAGGGAGACCCATTGTCGCCATATGTTTTCATCTTATGCTCTGAGATTTTGTCTACTAACCTTTTCAATCTGGAATCCACAGGGGCTATTCAGGGCATTAAAGTATCTTCAAATGCTCCTCCAATCTCACATTTGATGTATGCGGACGATTTACTTTTGACAAGCCAGGCATCAATTGAGAAATGTTTCAATCTCCAACAACTTTTAAATAAGTATAGCTCATCAGCAGGTCAGCATTTTAATCTTGCCAAATCTTCAATGATTCACCACCCCCGTACATCCCCGCATATCATCCAGCAGCTTAGGAATATTTTTCCTATTACAACAACATCTGAAACCCCCCTGTACTTGGGTGTGCCGATCACTTCCGGAAGATCGACAGCTTCAGCTCATTCTAGTATCCTTAATAAGATGGCAAACAAACTTCAAGGATGGCAAATTCCCACATTGACGCTGGCAGGAAGAGTTGTGTTAGTTAATACTTCACTGGCTCCCTCAGCAAATCATATCATGCAGAATACAATGTTGCCTAGACATATTCATCAGAAAATGGATAGACTCTGCAGGAATTTCCTATGGGGACATTCAGTTGATCAAAGAAAATTTCATCCCATAAATTGGAAAATATTGATAAAGCTTAAAAGTGAAGGGGGCTTAGGGGTCAGAGAAGCGGCATCGATGAACAAAGCTTTGTTCCTAAAACGTATTTAGCAAATTAAGCATCAGCCAAACTCCATATGGAGCAGGCTCTGCGAGGAGAAATATTTCAAAGGAGCTTCAATACTCAACATGCAACAGCTAAGGCAGTCAAGGCCGAGTCCTTTTTGGAGTGCAGCACAGAAACTCACATCGACTATTGCTAAAGGGGTTACTTTTCTACTTGGAAATGGTGCTCAAACTCCATTATGGAATCATCCCTGGATTCCCCACCTACCGCCACTGATAAACACTAATTCTTCCAGTTTCACTAGGGTATGGACCTGATTAACCCCACCAACAATCAATGGGACGTAATCAAGGTACGTTCAATATCTCCGAATTTAAATACCACCAACAGATTCTTAATATCCATCTGCCATCAAGTGCTACTGCTGATTCGATGAGATGGAGATTCACGACCAATGGAATGTTTACGGTAAAATCTGCGTACCGGGCTTTAATAGATGATGGATCTTCTACAACTACTACACAGCCACAACCGAAGGTGTTTTCTAAGGTTTGAAATTGCCATGTCCACCGAAAAATCCAAGTGTTCTTTTGGAAAATTTTGCATGCAGGTTTGCCAACAAGGGAGTTGCTATTTAACCGATCGATAGCTAATGATCCTAAATGTCCTAGGTGCTGAACACATCGAAAACCTTTATCATCTTTTCTTCAACTGTCAAGATTCCGCTACAATTTGGGATCAAATGCTTGGCAATGTTCCCCGGGATGGTGTCATACTACCACAATAACCTTTCATCAATTCGCAAGTTATTATTTCAATCCCCACAACTGCCAGAGTCTATCTTATCGGCCTTCTGTTTTATATTATGGGGGATTTGGCTTCAGAGGAACCATGTGGCCTTCCAGAAACCCGGGCAACATCAAACAATTCAGATAATAGGAAAACTCCTTATGGAATACCTTTTTGCTTGCTATCACACACCTTCGCCAGTAATTGGTCAAGCACCATTACCCATCATTCATCACAACAGGTCTACTACAACAATCCATGTTCATTGGCATCCTCCTTCATTTCCTTGGTTAAAATTGAATGCAGATGGGGCAGCTAGAGGATCCCGGGGTTGGCGGGGAGCAGGTTATATCCTTCGTAACTCATCACGGAAACCACATCCTTTCTACACCATTAGGTGGGCATTACACTAGCAGTGGTAGCAGAATCGAAAGCAGTGCATGCAGGACTTA
Source organism: Papaver armeniacum (assembly GCA_023531295.1). Classification (NCBI taxonomy): domain Eukaryota; kingdom Viridiplantae; phylum Streptophyta; class Magnoliopsida; order Ranunculales; family Papaveraceae; genus Papaver; species Papaver armeniacum. The sequence goes on from JAJJWW010006695.1 coordinate 18,356, forward strand.
GAGAGGTCATCAAACTACAACCAACACATTTACATGTGGAATTGGATTCGCAGGTAGTGGTAAACTGGCTTTCGAAACCTTTAGACTTCGAGGTGTACCCTTGGGGATTACAACATTTGATTGCGGAATCCATTTCCATGCTTCGACAAATACCACATTCTGTTGTCACTCATCAATTCAGGGAAGGTAATCAAGCTGCCGATGCCCTAGCAAATAGGGGAGCAGATTTGTCAGCCCAGCAACACCAAATTCCATCAGCAGAGGCTTGGTCTGGTTTACCACCAGATTTTCTTTTTCCTTTTATTGTACTCGACCAAGCTCAAGTTCCGACTGAGCGACTTGTAACTCTAAATAATGAATAAAAATCTGTTCTTTTTACCTTCAAAAAAAAAAAAAAAAAA
>JAJJWW010006696.1:0-75916 GCA_023531295.1 Papaver armeniacum
GGAGCGTAAAGGGCACAAAGATCGATTCACAAGCGGGTGAGACTTAGAGTCGGCTAAGAATATGCGCAGCAAGGAAGTGAATAGGCAGTCGGTTCCGCGAAACTGACAAGCCAAGTATCACTGTGGTGGCCCCTAATCTGCTGGGTGCCTATAACAATTCTTACCATTACCTATGCCTAAAAACAAGAAGAAATATATTTTCTTTTTATCATTACACAGAAATTCAGAGAGATACACAGAAGAAAAGAATGAAGAGAAAATGATGTTGTTGGATCGAAGGAGGATTTTGTGGTGTGGTGCGTGAAGAAGATGGATTTGGTGAATCCGAGCAGTGTTAATAGCTTCACAGAGTTGAGAGAAGAAAAATGAAACCGAGAAGGAAAAGGAGAAGGGGTTGAAGTTGTTACTGTTAAACAAATGAAGAAAGAATTTGAATCGAATTTGGAAGAGGGGTGTATGTTTCTGGAATTTGTAGATGATGGAGTTGCCATAGATTTGAGATGTGATTTTAGGATTAATCTTGAAACCGAGAAGAAAGAAGAAGCAGAAATCAAAATTAGGGTTGACCAGATGTTTCAATGGGGTTTCTGCTCAAATCTGGTGATGGGTTTACTTCTTGAGCAGTTGGTGATGAATAAGAAGATGGGTTGGTCTCGATTTGAGAAGAAGAGAAGAAATGGGAATGGTGTCACGGATGAACTGAGTATGAAAAGAATGGGTTCAGGTGAGATCGATATGATGTTAAGGATGAAATTGATGAGAAGAAGAAGTAGAGAAGCTCAATTGAATCTGAAATGTTCAAGAAGTTCTGTAAAATAGCTGTTAGGGTTTAAAGCTTGAATCTGAGATAATGAATGTTGTGTTGGTGGTTGAATTGAATTCTTGCAGGGAACTGATGGTGCAATTCAGGTAGTGAAGCAGCTGGTATAGCTGAGTGCAGCTGCAGGTTCTCAATAGATGAATGTTAGGTTGATATGAAATTGCAGATAACTTAATTTGTTGCTGCCATAGTTATAATGACTAAGTTGGTTTAGATGAGAATGAGAAGGCACAACAGTAGGCTAGTACCGAGAAGACTTGGATTGCAATCATTTGGTGCTGCTGAAGGTTATTGCAAGTTGCTGCTTGCCAGGGAAAAGGTGGTGTTGATATTGCAGGTTAATTGAAGACATGAAAGAACTGGGGCCTGTGAATGAGCCGTTGTTATTGGAGTTGATGTTGTGCACTGGTATGACTGAGCAAGAAGAAGTGACTGAGAGTTTAAACAGGGAGATAATGGAATTTGTGTTGCTGTTGAGCTCAAGATGAGCTGGTGGTTGAACTAGTCAGATGGGAGTTGCAGGATTGAACTTAATGGAGATGTTGCAGGTGAACTAGGAATGTTCTGCAGCTAAGAGTCGGAACTGGTGTTGTTTGGTGATGATTGTTGCTGTGTTGCTCCAAGATTGAATCGATAGAAAGTGCGAGCTGGTATGAACTACAGGTGGTTTTTATAACAGATGTTTGCGGGGTTGATCCTGGAGCTGATTGCAGCATGGCTTGTGTTGAGATAAAGGGTATAAGATGGTGTTTGTGGGTTGGCAGTGTAATTATGCTAGTGCAGGAAATGGGTTGCGCAGGCATGGATGAAAAGCTACAGTTCTGGTGGTTTTGTTTGGATTTTGAATACAAGCTGAGAAGGTTATGGGATGCTTAGATGGATTGAATGAACTGAAGCAAGAAATGCTGAATCAATGCAGAATTAAAGCTAGGTCAGAATGTTGGTAGTGGTGAGCTGAAACAAAGTTTAAGATGTATGATTGGAGGCACAGCTGATGGAGATTGCAAGAGAAACCACGGTTGAGAGATATTGCACCACAGAACTGCAAGATGGCGCAACAGAAGCTTAGGCCTGCAATGGCTCATGCCAAGCCCAGTCAGGCTAGTTAGAACCTGACTCCATATGACTCAGTCTGACTCTGAGTTAACTCGGCCGACTAGACCTTGACCGAGTTGACCCAGTTGACTGGTGACCGGTTTAACTTTGTCGGTCACCTGAGCTAATTTCCGGCGACTCTTCCGGCCAATTTCCGGCCATAATACCAGTTTTCCGGCGACTATTTTTGGGGTATATTTTCTACATGGGTTTTTCTCACATATGGGCTTGGTGGACTTCTATCTATTGGACCTTTGAGACTTGACCTAATTTTGGAAAGCAAAGCTATTTAAAGGAAAGATTTCTACAACTTATATCACGTATTATTCTTGGAACTTGGAGAGAGCCGCTTTTGTTTACGCTTCTAGGGTTTGCTTTTGTTCATCTTCTTCTATTCAATTAATATTTTTATGATGAACTCCATAGCTATGAGTAGCTAAACACATATTATTGGTTATGGGATAAAGTTGATTTCTCAATATGTTATTTAAATCTATGAATTAGTTTTGTCTCAATACTTTATTGTTTATGATTCATTATTAATATTGTCATATGATTTGATTGTTTGTTTGGTTGAGTCCGGAATCAATCCGATTTACATTCATCTCTATTGCTAGATTAGGATTTTCAATACGAAATATTTGTTTATCCCTGATTCTAAGTAGCATAGTGTGGTTATTACTTGTAGTGATACATCTTTATAATTGCATATGAATCATAACCTTGGTTAAATTGAATTAGTGCTTTTACACGTTTGATTGCCTTGATTAGTCTTATTCCATAGAACTTAGTGCTTTGAGGGAGTTAAACTTAATTGTGCTTTTACACTTTAGGTTGCTTTCTAGGAAGAATTCACATATGCATCTTTTAATGTGGTTGTGATGAAATCAAGGAATTAGCGGGATATACTTGCGATCAAGGTATCCTAGGACTTTTAGTAAATGAGAGATTAAATTATCAATTCTAATCATTGATGAAAATACATGTTTGTGAATGATACTATCCCGTGACCAATATCTTCTCCTTATTGATTATTCAAATTATTTTATTGCTTTCAATTATTTTTATTGCTTAGATAAAAAAAAAATTCCCCCCCCTTGGTTACTAAGAAACTGAAATAGCATAACAACAATTGCCTCTCTATGGATACGAACTCTTTCTTACCACGTACTTCATTTATATTTAGTAGAGTGAGAAAGTAAAATTATTTTTGCTCGGCTGACAACCGGTCAAATGCCCGGAAACATGTCTCACGATTCTAGAGTCACTGGGAGAGCATGAGTACAACCATGTTGTCCGTTTGAAGGAGTTTTCAAAATCTCTGACAAAGCGTACACATGGTACGAAAACATCGCACCATGAAGCATCGCCAGTTGGGAAGAAATGATTAATGCTTTTTACATAACGTACTTCTTCGTTTCAGAACAAGTTACTCTCTATGATTTGGGAAGAATGTTTCAGATAAACAATGAACATCCCAACGATTATGTGAAAAGGTTCAGAGTCCAAGCATTGGATTGTCATGATCCAAATGTCATAGAGCATCAACTTGTAGATTTGTGCATAAATGGAATGATCCCGGTCTACAGAGCCTTACTGGAAAATCTTTGATTCCAGACTTTCTCAGAACTTCATGAAGCAGCCAAACGATCGACTAATGCACCTGCTTTACTGGAAAGAGCAAAAACTACAAAAGTCGAGGAACCTCGTGAAATTTGCGGCAGGAGACGCCTGGTCAACAAACAATACAATCTCCAACTTTCCACGAATGTTGTTGTTGAATGGAGAAAAAGGAAAGCCGAGTCACCACATCACAAGCATGCTTCTCCAATATCCTAGGCTCCTCCGAAAGCGTAAAGAAATGATAACCAATCCTGAAATGCACAAACCTCGACCCAACATCAACAAATGGGGAAATGATCAGATAGACTCAAACTTTCCTCTTCCCATTGAAGAAATAATCGAGTTACTGGAAGTCTGGATTCAATATGGTGCAATCAAATTTCCATTCATCAGGAGAGAGCTAACTGAAGAAGAAATGGAGAACCCCATGTATTGTCGCCTTCATAGGTTCATCAATCATCCAAAAAGTGACTATAGTGTTTTAAAGCACATCTTCAAAGAGAAGGTTGAGCCAGGAGAGCTTCAACTGGGGACTGAAGGAGTACACATGACCCTCTCCAAATCAAGACCTTCACTCTCTCTGAACAACCTGTCAAAGAGGCAGTTCAATCCTTGGTCGAACATATATGTGAATTGCGCTATCTGTCGAAGGCACAAAGGAGAGACATGTTCACAACACTGAATCACATCGTGTCAGGAAGTCCATTCCGGAAATACTTTCTGAGCCTCCAGCCACGGACAAAGAGATGTACGACCGAGGACTGCTTACCACACTCAATCTCAAAGGAAACAAATTTGGGAGAACGTTGATCGATGCTGGCACCACTATCAACATTGTTCCACTGAAAACCCTCAGAGCCGCATGTATCACTCGACAAGAAGCTACTCATGCTCTCATCTCAATCAGAGACCATAAAGGAACGCTTAGAGATGCTTATGACTACATCACTCTCAAAGTGAAAATAGGACAGAAACCAAGTTTCACATAATCAAGAAGATCCAAGATATGACATAATTCTCGGACGAGCGTGGATCCACACTGAAAAGATGGCTACTGAAAAAGCGCCTTTGGTTGCACATCTCTTAAACGAAGAAAGTTCTGATCCAGAAGATTTGTCGGACGTTCCATCATCAAGGCAATTGGAGGAATTTCGAACTTTGACGAGGTTGAAACAAGAACCTGCAAAAGCTGCATATACATTCATCAAGAGGTTCCGCACTCAGGCAAGTCTCATTCCTCCCATGTCTATGTCATCTATTTCCTCACATGTTATCCTAGCATGGGGACTCAATTCTGCTAGCAACTCTGCTATTGCAAGACGTTATGAATGGGTAGCTTCACCACATTAATATTTTACCAAGTGGTTGAATCTGACACCTCTCTGAATCGAGCACCTCATTGAGATATTCATTACTGAGATGATGTTCAAGCACGACAAAGAATATCTTGGGTATTCCCCGTAACCTTTGCATGAGTGTCCGTATGTGCCACAAAATCAGAAAGCTTTCATGTATGCACAAGTATGGAATCCCACCGAAAAAGGAATTTGAATCAACAGGAAATACTCGGGGCCGAGACGATCAAGCCTAAGACATCCGGCGCTTAAGGGATATGACGCTTCAACGCTCAAGCATCTAAAGTTTGAAGCATTTAGGATTTTCTTAACTTACGTGTTATTTTCATTTCCTTCAAAATATATGCAATACTTTCATTAAGCAATTGAATCTATCAAACCAAAAGAAAATCCCTTCAACTATCAATCACCTACTTCTCCAAGGCCAACCGAAAGTCAAAAACCTCTTATCTTTGAGTGTTATATTCTTCAGAAGCCTTCAAATTGTGCTCCCAATAAAAGAGTACACCTTCGATGCGCCTCTAGCTTCAGCACAAATATCTCGACAATGACACACTGATTCAACATCAACACGATCAAAGTGTAACTGAACTACAATCGATAAGTCTTCATTATCCCATGATAAGACTTATGAATACCTGCGGCTCCCATCCCAAACCGACCAACTCGATAAGCCAACGCCTCCACATTCCTTAACCCAGCCAAGATGACACGTGTCCAAACCAAGCCAACATCCTGCAGCAATCGCATCTACTATTTCACGGTCTATCCAGTAACGACGCGAGCAGAATTCAGGCAAGGTCGCCAACACAAGGATCACGAAATTCAGTCAACTCTCGAAAAAGGTTAGACGAATCTTCCTAGTCATCTTTCATGACCCGCTGTTTCGATTTTGTCCTTGTCTCTCACCATCTTATGCTTACCTCGCAACAACGCTCCTGTTCCGAGCTAAGCAGGGGACTTAATGTTGATGGTGGTTTTTAGCTTAGGGATAAAATCGTAAAACCGTACATCTGACATGACGTCACTATGACCAATAGCGCATTTATTGAATCAATCAGCATATTTACGTAAGAATTACCAGGGTACTTTTTTTTTTCATACACGTGTCATGTTCCACGACAGAACCCTTAGTATTAACTGACATCACCTCTGTATACACCTATCCCTAATTCTCTCACCGTGCCAATGGAAAACCATGCCAGCCACGTCTCTGCGCCAAGGCATGCCAACCGTGTCAGCCGCACCACCGTGCCAATGGAAAACCATACCAGCCACGTCTCTCCGCCAAGGCATGCCAACCATGCCAGCCGCACCACCGTGCTAATGGCAAACCATGCCAGCCACGCCTCTGCGCCAAGGCATGCCAACCATGCCGCACCACCATGCCAGCCACGTCTCTGCGCCAAGGCATGCCAACCGCACCACCGTGCCAATGGAAAACCATGCCAGCCACGTCTCTGTGCCAAGGCATGCCAACCATGCCATCCGCACCACCGTGCCAATGGAAAACCATGCCAGCCACGTCTCTGCGCCAGGCATGCCAACCATTCCAGCCGCACCACCGTGCCGATGGCAAACCATGCTTTCCACGTCTCTGCGCCAAGGCATGCCAACCATGCCAGCCGCACCACCGTGCCGATGGCAAACCATGCCAGCCACGTCTCTGCGTCAATGCATGCCAACCATGCCAGCCGCACCACCGTGCCAATGGCAAACCATGCCAGCCACGTCTCTGCGTCAAGGCATGCCAACCATACCCGCCGCTCAACCGTGCCAATGGCAAACCATGCCAGCCACTTCTCCACGCCAAAACGAAGGGTTGCAATAATCAACGGCTACCCTTCTCTTCGAGATACAGATCTCGACCATCCAAGTTCGCCACCTAACGCACGGCAACCTGCGGCCCAAGGCCAAACACCACGGTTTGCACCAAACCCTAGTTTTGGCCGCGCCTATACCATGATAGCCTCTCCTTCACATCATTGGCTGCCAAAACGAAGGGTTGCAACGATCAAAGGCCACCCTTCCATCGAAGATGCAGATCTTAGCCGTCCAAAGTCACCAGCTGACGCATGGCAACTTGCGGCCCAAAGCCAAAACACACGGTTTGCACCTAAACCCTAATTTGGCCGCGCCTACTCTATGGCAAAGCCATGCTCAACGCTGGATGCTACAAACGAAGGGTTGCAATAATCAACGGCAACCCTTCTCTTTGAGATGCAGATCTCGACCACACAAGTTCTCCACCTGACGCATGGCAACTTGCGGCCCAAAGCCAAAACACACGGTTTGCACCTAAACCCTAATTTGGTCGCGCCTACTCTATGGCAAAGCCATGCTTAACGCTAGCTGCTACAAATGAAGGGTTGCAATAATCAACGACTACCCTTCTTTTTGAGATGCAGATATCGACCACACAAGTTCGCCACCTGACGCATGGCAACTTGCGGCCCAAAGCCAAAACACACGGTTTGCACCTAAACCCTAATTTGGCCGTGCCTACTCTATGGCAAAGCCATGCTCAACGCTGGCTGCTAAAACGGAAGGTTGCAATAATCAACAACTATCCTTCCCTCTGAGATACGGATCTCGACCGTTCAAGTTCGCCACCTAACTTACGGACCAAAGCCAAAACATCACGGTTTGCATCTAAACCCCAAATTTGGTCGCGCCTATTCTTTGGAAAAGCCATGTCGACTCTACCATGGCCACTGGCATGCCACCATGCCACACGTAACACCTTGCTACACGTTTTCCCATGAAAACACTCGAGACATCTAACACATGTCATAAACTGGGGGATGCTCATAGAGGGTATTGGTTTGGCGGTTTACAGCGTGCGGCGTACACTACGCCCGTTACATGAACGTGTCATAAGAATAAGGAGGTTAGTAAATAGAGGGAGTAATGGTGAAACGCTTTCCTTCATTATGGAACATCAATTCCAGGCATTACCGGTTACCACCTCCTCCCATTTACTCATCCGTTTCTATTTCTTACAAGACCAGAGTACGTTTCACCTTGACTTGTATAAATAGGTCTTACCTATTTCCACCGAACAACAAGTTTTGGTCAGGAGCATACAACACTCAAAAACCACTTGCTAGATTTCCCATCTGTTAGCTTTCACTTTCTGATACAAGTCAAACAACTACTCTTCCAGAATCAACTATTCTGATCTCAACACTTTCTTCGATTCCCTCCATAAAACCAACCCTTCTCCTTCACTTTGTGACCGAAGCAAGTCTGGAACGACCATTTCTTGGTTTAGGCCGGATTTGTACAGATTGATCTCTCGAATCTAAATTACTCCATTGCAGTACATTGTTTAGGGTTTAGACTCAGTTTCTCACCCACTCACGCGAAATTACCGAAATCAGCAGAAACCGTTTTCACCCTCAAACAATTTCATTTGTGTGTAACAAGATAAGATCATCTAACGGTGGAGATTAATTGCTTAATTTCTAAGCAGACTTAGCTTGAATCTTAAATCAGGAGTTCATCTAACGGTGAATATTGAATGCTTTGTTACTAAGTTATCTTATCTTTGATTGTAAGCAACCCTGATTTGAAAGACTATATAAGGGAGAACTCTAGCAACTGGAAAACCTAATCCCGACACTTTCTTGTGTCCTAGTTGCAAACTAGAATCGATTCTCCTTTAACCTAGGTTTTTCCAAAACCATTATTAGGTTAACGACTTGAAGACTTGATTTGGGATTCGTGAAGCCAGATCCAACTATTTTCTCTGTAGTTGCATATTCTGATCTTACTTGTTTTATCATATTGAGTTTTATCTTATCTAAGATTTACTCGAGATTCGTCTCCGATAGGTAAGATATGAAAAGTAATCACAACATTTCTTCGTCTCAGACTCTTGAGATTCCACAATAACTTCTTCTGTTAATCAGTTAGGTTATTGTGAGGTGACTAATATTTCGAAGCTGCTCTTCGGGAGTATAAGACCGGATTATTAGTTGGTTCCTGTTCACCTTGATCTTTGTATCAAAAGACGGAACAAAAAGAATAAAGGATAGACATATCTGTGGGAGACATATTTGTTTATAAGTCTTCGACTTTGGGTCGTAGCAACTCTTATTTGTGGGTGAGATCAACAAAGGGAATCAAGTGCGCAGAATCCGGCGTGGTTCTAGAGGCGTAAGGAACGCGACTGTACCTTAATTGGTGTGAGACTTGGTTAGGGCTCAACTACATTAAGGTCAGAAGTTAACTTGTAGTAGGATAGAGTCTGTAGCAGCTTAATACAGTGTCGTGTTCAAATTTGGACGAGGTCCCGGAGTTTTTCCCGCATCCGCGGTTTCCTCGTTAACAAAATTTCTGGTGTCCGTGTTATTTCTTTTCCGCATTATTTGTTTATATATTTGAAATATCACAGGTTGTGCGTAGTTCAACCAGTTAATACATCTGTTGAACAAGAACTTGATTGACACTTGGGCATTGGTCTTTGGTACCGTCCAAGTTATTTCTCATATAAATCAGGCTCACAGATTTCTATCTGTTCGATTTGCTGATTGTATTGAGAAAGAAAGATAAAGCTCTTTGATATATTTCTTGATTGAGTCTCACTTTTAAGTTGGTGCTCTCGGAATTATATTGGAGTTTAGTCCATACAGATTTCCGAACGAATTATTGGGTGTGGTTGTTATACCCCCACTTTTTCAGAACTGATATTCAGAACGAGTATGATGTCTTTGCCATCTCATACCTCGATTCTCGAAAAACACTCCTAGACATATTGCATGCTAGTATAGAGCAATTCATAGATTAATTCTAGCGCAACATTCATCAATTGAATTCCTAGAAGATAATTTATTTTATCTCATTACTCCGTTTTATGGCTTATTCTCAGCTGAATTCCATGGATTAATAATAGATATTCAATCTATCTCATTACTCCGTTTCATGGCTTATTCTCAGCTGAATTCCATGGATTAGTAATAGATATTCAATTTATCTTATTACTCTGTTTGATGGCTTATTCTCAGTTGAATTCCACGAATTAGTAATAGATATTCACTTTTCGGGCATTTAGGCCAGCACTGAGTAAGCTCCGAGAAAATGGTGTGAGTGTACTTAACAATAATGTACGAACGAGCACCCAAATATGCATGAGTGAGCACCCAAATGCATAAACGAGCATTCAAAAATATGGACGAACGAGGAAACCTATGCAAAATAGGGAAGAAAAAAAATAATAAATAAAAGAGAGGCGCGCGGGGACAGGGCCCACCGGTAGGCCGGTCATGCCGTCGTGGCTAGTCCCACGCCTCCCCTTTTATTTTTAAATCTTATTTTATTATTTTCCTTGTCTCATGAAGACTCCTTGTTTGAGCAAACTTCCTCGTTTGAGTAAAACTCCTAGTTTTTCCATATTTCCTCACACAATGAAAAATTAATAACATAAAATAGGGAAGAGTGTCACGGGACTGGGCCTACTAGCCGGCCGGCAGTCCATGCCCTAGCCGTGGACGATCCCACACCTCCCCAATCCCTTATTTTATTATTATTTCTTCCCTCATCTCATGAAATTCCCTCGTTTGAGCAAAAACCTATTTTTTTCCATATTTCTCCAATTTTGCTCAAACTACCAAAAAGCCAAAAAGTCAAATGGTCACACGACCATCCGGGCTTATCACGACAAATATTAAAATATCATTTATTTTAATATTCTCAAAATATTGTTCGCACGAGCAAAGTTCTACTTGTTCATTCAAGCAAAATCAAGAGTTTCAGTCAAGATCAAACTCTTCTGAAAATCCAAAATATTGCTCGAACGCGCACCAGAAAATACCAAAATTCTCAGAATTGAGTCACGGGCAATATGGTGACACGGTCATGCCACCTTGACCGACCAAGGTCGTCCCTTTGGCTTGCAGAAGACGGTCCCACACCCTATCATAATTTTGACCTAATTAATCTTCCATAATTCATATTGGGTTCAAACTGTTTCCAAACAACTTGGAATTTGATCAATCGACCATCATTTGGTCCCACGACCACCATGGCCGGTTTCATACCCTTTGGTCGGTCCCTCCTCTCTCTATAATTATGTTTTACCACCTAATGCTCGGACGAGCACTATTTTAATAATGATTAAATGAGCATTTAATCATCCTTTCACCAACTGGTCTACAAAGGACTTTGGTGCATGCTCATTCGAGCACATGGGCGCTACATGGTCGACCCATCATACCATGTATCCGGTCCCCCTCTCACTCATTTGGTGGATTTTCAGTAAATGATCAATTGATCAACAATCGATCAAAATTAGGGTTTCAAACCAAATGCTCTGCAAACCATAATTCTGAGCAAGTTCAAACACTAATAATATTATGTTGATCCAGCAATCAACATCTTGATTAATTATATAATATTCGGTCCAGCGACCAGTATATTTAATTAATATTTTATTTGGTCATGCTACCAATAATTCATGAAACGAGCAATATTTGCTCAAACGGGCAATATTTGCTTAAACTAGCAGTATTTATTTCGCTCATATATCAACACTAAATTTCTTAAGCAAGCAAAATACACGATCAACTAGGTTCAGAAGTCATTGATTCAACTATCAATTGCTCGACCGAGAAATATTCCTCATATTGATTCAACTATCAACATTCGAGAATTCTATTGATCCAACAATCAATATTCTAATTTATATTTAATGTTTGGTCCTGCTGCCAACATTTTTGCTCAACTGAGCAACGTGGTTCGAACGGATGACCATCCAATATTTTTGATTCCTACTTTGTCATTCGTTCATTCATGATATATTAGATCAGAAATGAGCATTTTGTATAATTTAACAATATCTTTGATTTCCTGTCGAATACTCGACATATCAAAATAAGTTTTTGATCGAGCAATCTTATCAGACGCTCCATCCAAATATCATTATTACTTCGACTTGTAAAATGATATATCACAATTTATCAAGACTCAACGTCTTTCTACCATTGTGTCCCAGCAGACACCTTATGCTCAATCCATGAGTCTCAGAGCATACCACATTCGTTCATTATGCTCGAATCATCAAGGCTAAGACTCATCGTCTAGTCAAGTCAACAACTGACTAATTAAATACACGTCTGCCTTGCAGACTCCATATTTGTGAGACATCAATCACGTTACATGGAGGGATAATCACTAGGGTTTTGGTATGGCAGCCTACAACACGTGTGTACACCCAAGATGAGAAATGTATGTAAGTCATGCAAGCGGTTGAGGAAGTTAGCAAAGTAGTGGATGGAAAATCAACCAAGTCTCCGCACGACATGGAACTAGTTTAACCCCGATTTCCCACTTTCCCACTCTTTCACTCCAGCAACCGTCACACTTACTAGGATCAATGTGTCTATTATTCTTGCAATATAAATAAGTTTCTGAATCCACGATTGAACAACAACAATTTCGACCAACAAGAAATTATCGCAAAATCGATCAACACTTATCTCAGAAATCAATAGTTCATAAAAACTTGCATAAATCGTCAACACATCCACAATCCTTGATCATCATTGATCTCACACACACTTCTCAGCTTCCCTCCTACAAATCGACCCTCATCCCTCTTTGTGACTGAATCGACTCTGGAAGGGCAATTTTCTTGGTTTAGGCCGGAGTCCTACAGATTGATCTCTCGAACTCAAAGCATTCCCGTGCAATGCATCTGTTTGAAAAAGGTTTAGGCAATTCACTCGGTCGAGGAGTCTCCGCCCGTACGCTCGAGTCTCCACTTTCCTAAAAAACCAGAAAATCGTTTTCATCCATTAACAGATTGGCGACCACAATGGGAGATTAATCTCTCGGTTGCAATCTTAATTCAACAAATATGGTCGATCTTAGGTCCGGCTCAGTTACAAATCCTAATTCAAATCCGAAAATACTAGGACTAGCAACAATGGTGGTACTCCAGTCACTCTTCCCGTTTTCATCATCGACGCTACTGATGTTACCCCTCAAACCAACAATATCGGTGTCCATGCTGATATAAATGCCAGTGCAGGCAACAATTCTCTCTTCAGACGAGCTCCTAAAGATACTAGAGATCCACCTACCATAGCTTATCTCATGAAGGTTCAGGAAGTTCTCATCAAGAATTAGACATACATGGATGCAACATAGAAAGAATTGTGTGCCCATCTCAAGACTCTCACGGGGAATTTGCCGCCTGAACAAGCTCAGCCCTAACGTCAGTCGGAAAAAGGAAAAGCTAAGGAAATATTCTCAATCGCTAATCCTGAAGTCTCCCCAATTCACATCATGGAAGATGATGAAGTCCGCAATGCTACAGACAACCCACCAGCAAAGGAACCGTCAACTTTCATCACTCGTGAAGATTTAGAGCGCTTTTTGGATGATCGTTGGAAAGACAAGACATCATTTATCCATCGTCACCAACCTACATATCCTTCTGATATATAGAGAGTTCCTCTTCCGAAAGGTTACACTTATCCAACATTCACACTCTATGATGGAACTGGCAATGCCCGGAAACATGTCTCACGATTTCTAGAGTCACTGGGAGAGCATGAGTACAACCATGTTGTCCGTTGAAGGAGTTTTCAAAATCTCTGACAAAGCATACACATGGTACGAAAACATCGCACCATGAAGCATCGCCAGTTGGGGAGAAATGATTAATGCTTTTTACATAACGTACTTCTTCGTTTCAGAACAAGTTACTCTCTCTGATTTGGGAAGAATGTTTCAGATAAACAATGAACATCCCAACGATTATGTGAAAAGGTTCAGAGTCCAAGCGTTGGATTGTCATGATCCAAATGTCACAGAGCATCAACTTGTAGATTTGTGCATAAATGGAATGATCCCGGTCTACAGAGCCTTACTGGAAAATCTTTGATTCCAGACTTTCTCAGAACTTCATGAAGTAGCCAAACGATTGACTACTACACCTGCTTTACTGGAAAGAGCAAAAACTACAAAAGTCGAGGAACCTCGTGAAATTTGCGGCAGGAGACGCCTGATCAACAAACAATACAATCTCCAACCTTCCACGAATGTTGTTATTGAATGGAGCAAAAGGAAAGCCGAGGCACCACATCACAAGCACGCTTATCCAATATCCTAGGCTCCTCCGAAAGCGTAAAAAAATGCTAACCAATACTGAAATGCACAAACCTCAACCCAACATCAACAAATGGGGAAATGATCAGACAGACTCAAACTTCCCTCTTCCCATTGAAGAAATGATCGAGTTACTGGAAGTCTGGATTCAATATGGTGCAATCAAATTTCCATTCATCAGGAAAGAGTGTTATTTTCATTTCCTCCTAAATATATGCAATACTTTCATTAAGCAATTGAATCTATCAAACCAAAAGAAAATCCCTACAACTGTCAATCACCTACTTCTCCAAGGCCAACCGAAAGTCAAAAACCTCTCATCTTTGAGTGCTATATTCTTCAGAAGCCTTCAAATTGTTCTCCCAATAAAAGAGTATACCTTCGATGCGCCTCTAGCTTCAGCACAAATATCTCGACGATGACACACTGATTCAACATCAACACGATCAAAGTGTAACTGAACTACAATCGATAAGTCTTCATTATCCCCATGATAAGACTTCTGAAGCAGATGCAACATCATTCATCCATGGATGGCACAAACTCCTTCAACATACACTCGGGACTTGATGTTATTGGATAGACCGATTCAAATATATTTCAATAAATGTTATCCACATAACAAGTTATTGCTACCTGATGTGATTCCACGAAACTTCATCAATGGGACCTCTCTACATCACAAACCCCTGCACGAATGAGGAACTTCCTCTCTTCACCGATCACATCCAGAATGAAGACCGCTGCTGCTATCTGCCGCAACAACATCGATTCACTGGCGAAACCATTTACAGTAAAGTCATTCTTTTCAGGGGAATTAGGGTTAAACTCCCAGTACACCTTCATCTTAGGAATGCTCAACCCACCAACAAAGACTTTGTCGATAATCATGGTTCAACCTTTTCGGTCTCTGTAGCAACTCCGACCATAGTATCGGCATCAACAAGGATATCTAGAGGAACTCCATCCATGGTCTCAGCATCAACAAGAATTTCTGGAGAAAATTTAATCGTGATCTCAGCATCAACAATGGTCTCAGGAGCAACATCCTCATGACCGGCTTCATCAACTATCCATTCTCTGAAGTGTTACTCGATGGATCGGACTTCTCCGAGCACTAATGATTCATGTCAAGATGTGTAGAAATGAAAACATGTTAACATGAAAGTCTTCCCATAACTTGCACGACGGACGGGCACAAGCCAAAGTCTTCTACAAGATGTTCTCATCACCTCTACAAATGAGATACAACACACTTCAGGCCATGTGTTTACAAAAACGTACCAATTGGTGAGGAATAAGACAATGATTCCTTGACAAAAGATGTTAGCCTATGTCTCTACTACAACATACCAAAAGGGCGCATCAATCGGACATACGAGATGAAAGATATGGTCTATACCGTCAGGTCTACGAAATCTGAAAAATTTGTACGGGATTACAAATTACAAATGTGCACGCTTCGTTGACTGACCTATACAACTCCAAATTGATTGATTCTTTTTTCATATGATAACTCAGTCTCTTAGCTTCAAAATTTGGGGTCAATCACCGAGTTTTGACGTCGTATGAGGTTCATACAGCTTCCAGAGTATACAACATGCAATGAGCAATTCTTAGACGGGATTCATAATCTCCACAATCGATCGATGTCCACCAGGTATTTCCACTAATTCCTTCATCAAGGTACCTCCAACTTCGACCACTGAGGTCTTTACATCAAGTTTTTCTACCCGGGTCCTCTATCTAGGTCTTGGCAGAAGAATGAAAAACGAAAAGGAGATTTAACAAAATACGGACTGATGGTCCACTGATCATGACTATCCGTTTCACAGTACAAGACCCGTGACTGGCACCGGGATCGCCTGGGCTAATCATTTATCATAAAATGAATGCTACAACCGGGACATACAATCATGGTCCCGTGACCAGGATTTTAGAAGTGATATTTTTACGACTGACAGAAACAAAAAATGGTATTGCAAACACCAGGCTCATGTATCAATCAAGGGATTCAGATTGCAAATCATTCAATGGCATTGAAATCCTTCATCAAGCATCCAAGACAACAATCAAAGGGTCTAGAGACCAAATAAGACATTTTACAACAAGCCATATGAAACCGTTTTACGCTTCCCTGTATAAAACGATGAACTGGGAGCAATTGGAAAATGATCAATGCATGGGTCATGTGCCATTCTCTTCGTATGGATGTTCTCTATGATATATCCAAACTTCAAGTTGATCGGACGAACGAGCTAAGAGTTGTGGGTCAAACGCTGGACATCGTTACTGCTGAAAAATCTCTGAAATTCTCTTGAAACTTTTTGTTCTATCGATTTGAGCCCCTAAACGAGCTCAAACTCAAAAAGCTTCTTTGCTAAAGCTAGGAAATTTCCTGCGCATCAAAAAGCTAGTGTATATCATCAAAAACGGACATCGTATGAAGATTCTACAGCATTTTCAATGAAGACCTAACTTCTGAATTTTCTGATGACGAATTATGACGAAATTCTTCATTCATCCACATGAATCTTCATCCATTCAACCAAGATTTCATGTAGCTATCAAGATGATGCAATATGAAGACTTATTTGAATCCTTCACAAGTCATTTGTGAATTTAGAACAACAACGAAAACAAGTCCACCGCAGTTGGTGATACATATTGGTGCTTCGAAGAGCAACAACTTGGTGGAACGATGATTTCCTATTTCAAGCGGCAGACTCACAAGTGCTAAACCCACCAAGTTGGTCATTTCACCACCCGAATCAGTAGTGCCTTATCGCTCCACGCTCGCCGGATGACGCTTTATCATACTGCCAGGATCCTCATTCAAGCTATTGCTCGTACGTGACATCATTAGAGCAAATAGAGAATTCAGGTAACATCTCTTACAACTAAGTTCAATTGCTTATTTCGTTTATAATCAGGAAAATCACCATCCAGTGCTTACTGTGGAACAGACTGTTCCTCACTAACCAGGGAATTAATGTTGATGGTGGATTTTCGGCAAAGACTAAAATCGTAAAATCATGATCTTACATATTTCTGACACGGCTTCAGACACATCTGTGAAACTCATATTTTAGGATTCGTGAAAGCTCATTTCACAATCTCTGATCGAGCATACACTCTCTCAGAGCATGCATGAATATGTGATTCGTAAAGCCTCTCAACTGAGCTTTCGACACTTTGCATATTTCATCAATACTTCTATATAGGAATCGATAATGATTGGACGACTCTTAGACATATTGCATGCTAGTATAAAGTGTTAATGTCTTCAGGATGTCTCAATGTTCCCTGACTATACATAAATAATATTCAAAACGAGTATGGTGTCTTTACCATCTCATACCTCGATTCTCGAATAAACGCTCCTAGACATATTGCATGCTAGTATAGAGAAATTCATAGATTAATTCTAGCGCAACATTCATCAATTGAATTCCTAGAAGATAATTTATTTTATCTCATTACTCCGTTTCATGGCTTATTCTCAGCTGAACTCCATGGATTAGTAATAGATATTCAATCTATCTCATTACTCCGTTTGATGGCTTATTCTCATCTGAATTCCATGGATTAGTAATAGATATTCAATCTATCTCATGACTCCACTTCATGGCTTATTCTCAGCTGAATTCCACGAATTAGTAATAGATATACACTTTTCGGGCATTTATGCCAACACCGAGTAAGCCAGGAGAAAATGGTGTGAGTGTACTTAACAATAATGCATGAACGGGCACCCAAATATGCATGAGTGAACACCCAAATGCATAAATGAGCATTCAAAAATATGGACGAACGAGGAAACCTTTGCAAAATAGGGAAGAAAAATAATAGTAATAAAAATAAAAGAGAGGCGCCCACGGGACCAGGCCCACCGGTCATGCTGTCGTGGCCGGTCCCACGCCTCCCCTTTTATTTTGGAAGGATAAGGCTTAAAATTGAATTTGAATAATAACGCGCGCGTTACAGCCCCATAGGGGTCACTATCCATCTAAAATAGACCCAACAAAACAAAATCAACAAATAAACCCCATTTTACCTAAACTGTCTAAATCACCCTTCCGTCTATTTCCCTATACCATCTGTTTACTTCCCTATTCGAGTAAACCGACACTTCTCTTCACTCATAAACCATCAAACCTTCTCTCCTCTTCCCTCAGAAACCAGATCTGAAACCATTTTTGATTCCTTCTTCTTCTTACTCCAAAAATCAGTTCTTTGAACTCATAACAAAGAAATCTAACCTTCCTCGAAAGGAAATTAAGTTTAAGTTTCATTTTATTTTGACCTAATTTATTGTTCTTATGGCGAAGAATCAACAGAAAAAGCAATATGAAAAGAAGAAAAGTCTTAAGAAAGTGGTGGTCAAACAATCTCCGAAAGGTAAATCATAAACAAATTCATTTTGATTTTATTTAGTGGTTTCACCTAATTTATTGTTCTTCATATATTCTTTAGTGATTTCATTTTGATGTTGTTTCACTTAAATCGATTATGAATCTTAGGTTTCTGTAGTTTATGAATCTTAGGTTTCTGTAGAAAATTGATTATGAATCTTAGGTTTCTGTTGTTTTGTCACTGATTTTGCATAAATTAGGTTTCATCTGCTGATTTCATACTTAGGTTTCTGTAGTAGTTTCATAATCGATTTTTTTTCTTCAATGGTTTCTTTGATGAAACCAAAATTGGTTTCCATTATCTTCATCAACATATGGTTTTATAATCTTTTGATGGTTTGGTGCTACTGGTATTGCATATGAAGGTATTGATACAAAATATACTCTGTTTTTTTTTTGATGAAACCAGTTTTGGTTTCGTCATTTTCCAATTATTAAATTGGTTCCACTATAACTGATAATGTTTGCTAAGGTATATTCTGGTCTTTTTGATGAAACCTTTTTTGGTTTCATCACTTTTCATTTTTTCAAATTGGTTCCACCAGAATTGTATTTGGTGATGTTTGTTGTATTCTGACATAACCATGAGTTTGTTTGATGTAACTATATTTGGTTACACCATTTTTACTTTGGTTTCACCATAACCATGTGTTTGTTTTATGTATTCTTTACATAACTTGGGTGTGTTTATTTCTTTGTGTTCTCTGTTTAGCGTTTTTATTTCTAGTTTTTCTGATGAAACCAAATCCGGTTGCATCATTTTCAGTTATTGGTGAATCCAGATTTCAGTCTTCCAAAGTTGTTTTGTACTTCCTGATTCATATTGTTCTTGGTTTCATTATTTTTATATATGATTCACCTAACTTTTGGTTTCACTTATAAGTAAAAAAAGAGAAACAGAGCCGTACAGATGCTCGTTGCATCATTTGTGCAAGGTAGCAGCTGAAATAAAGGCATTGATAAAGAACAAATAACTGCATTTGAAGGCACTTGTATCATGTCCATTCTGGAATTTCGTTGAGCCCTTCTATGATGGTGTATTGGAAGAAGATGAGCTCATCAAAAAGACTAAAGCAATCATGATGGTTTTAAACTCACTTGAACTCAGAAAAGATGGTAAGCTACCATTCTGTTTCAGATTATCGAGATCAAAGAAAATGACACTACATACCATTCCAGAATATTTCTCTGTGATTTTTAGTATACAGATGATGAAGGGTGTAGAAGTAGGCATTAATGAAGAAGTAGGCATAGATGAAGAGCTGGATAAAAAGGTTAAAATTTTCGTGGCTTAGGATTTTAGTGGAAATAAGAAGACAAACAAAACCGATATTAAACGTTGCATGATGGAAGCCATAGTGGATGAAATCAAAGCTGATGACTTCGTAAAGTTGCTCGTCATGTTCGTTTTGGTTTAGGTATTCGTCCCCAACAAAGGTGGGCGAACTCTGGCTGCCAAGTACTTGTACTTGGTATTTGATATGAATAAGGTTTATTGGCCGGAAGTCTTTTATGATTATCTACTTGAGTCACTAATAGAATCTAATGGCGATGTTGAAAAGGTAGTTGGTTGCGTCATTTACCCGCTGGTAAGTTAATTTTTGTTTCTTTTGATTCATTCATAAAGTTATATGTTTTTTTATAATGTTTCTGATATTGATGCTTAATTTGATTTTTTTTTTTTTTTCAGTATTGGGTGGCAGAGATGACTATGATTGCAAAAAGAAAGGATGGGCTCGACAGGTATCCAAGGTTTGCTAGATGGAACCTTAGCACTGTGTGCCACCAAATATTGGACAACTTCAAGGGTCTCATCGACAAAAAAGAACTATACTCTGAGGTAAAGAAAATTTACTTTTCTGATGAAACCTTTTTTCTATTAATCCATTTCAAATTTAAAATCATCTTACCTCTTCGGTTAAAAAGATAAAGATTTACTTTTTTGATGAAACCTTTTCTGGTTCCATCAAAAATTCTAGCTGAAACCAATTTTGGTTTCATCAAAAAAAATTTAGCTGAAACCAATTTTTCTTGTGAACTGCAGAAGAATATGCGTCGCCGCAAGGGGTCATTCTTACTTCAATATGACGAACAAGAAATGCGCTTGGTTGAGCGCATAGAGGAAGAGGATATTGTTGTTGAAGATTCTATTGAACCTGAAGTGCCGGTTGAAGACAATGTTGCAGACCATATTGCTGAAAATAAAGTGTCTGCGCCAGTTGAAGACAATGTTGCAGTTCATATTGCTGGAAACAAAGACAACTCTTACGAGGCCAAATACAGGTGGGCAAGAATTTTAATTGCAAAGCTTACAACAGTTGGCAACAATGGACTCTCCGAAGAAGATAAAGCAGTATTGGCAAAATATGACGCTGAGGATGGGTTGCAACCTTCATTGAAGACTTACTCCAGAAGGAAACGTAAGAGAGACCAAGTAGACTTACTCCAGAAGGAAGATGTTCGGTCGGAACCAGAAAAGGTTTTAGATGTTGAGGTGATATGTTAGTTTTGATCTGCGAATTTTACTTATTGATTATTGAATAGAAATGTTACATTTTTATATGACCCGGTCATTAAATTTGACAAACAGATATGTTAGATTTGATCTGCGAATTTTACTTATTGATTATTAAATAGAAATTTTACATTTTTATATGTCTTGGTTATTTCTTTTTTTATTTTTATAAATATTACATTTCTATTTGACAAACTGGTTCAAAATAATATTTCTTTTTTTTATCTTAAACTTTGTATTGCATGTATGTTAGTATGTGACATTTTGTATCTTAAACCTTATATTGCAGGTGGTGAAAGATGCAGCGGCGGAGGATGATATGATGCATATTTCCGGTAAGCAAGGTTTAAATAGTCATGCCCATAAATGAAATAGGAAAAATAGTTTTGTTGAAAGGAAAATGTGAGAGCCCGTTTAATGTGCAAGTTTTGTATTCGTTTTTGTCTTTAATAGAATTCGAGACAGATTTACTGCATAAAGGAACAGAACAAGAGCATTTACTGCATGAAGGAACAGAACAAGAGGATGCAAGAAAGAATCAAGAGTGTGAAGATGTTGTGATAGAACAAGAAAGGCTTCAACCTAGTGAAGAAATGATATAAGGTTATGTAGCTTTTTTGATGGAACCAGAAAAGGTTTCAGTACCTGGAAATGTTGTTGAAGATGTTTTGATGGAACCAGATTGGGTTTCACTGTCTGGAGATGAAGAACCACAACAAGAAAAATCTGACAATGTTGGTGCTGGAAATGAAGACAACTCTAACGGTGAAGATTTTTTTATGGAACCAGAAACTTCTGATAATGAACAAGGACAAGGACGAGTAGAAATAAAAGAGGTTTCGGAGTTAACTCCGAATACTCTCGAGGAAATCAAGGTGGCCGAGCAGGTTGAATTTGAAATGAAGAAATCTTCATCAAAGCCGGAGGTCGAGACTGAACAAGAAGAAGAAGGTGCCCAATTAACTCCGAATACTCTTGAGGAAATCAAGGTGGCCTAGCAGGTCGAATCCGAGGCCAAGAAATGTTCTTCATCAAAGCCAGGGACTGAACAAGAAGAGGGTACGGAGTTGACTCCAAACATTGTTGAGGATATCAAGGTGGCTGAGCAGGTCGAATCTGAGGCAAAGAAATTTTCTTCTTTGAAGCAAAATATTGAACAAGAAGACAATGAAACTAAGTTTATATATGATGAGGACAGTGAAGATGTTGTTCGGAAAATGGAATCAGTTTATGCAAAGAAAGGTTGTTCATCAAAGCCAAAGATGGAAAGTGTATACTACTACTCAACTGTAAGAATGGTAGAGGATGTAGCTTATTTAGAAGATGGTGAACCTGGATTCAGTTTAGGAATGACGCAGAGTGACATCGAAAAAGAAGACGGTGAGAAAGGATCTCAACACATCAGTCCAAACAAAAAAGTTGAGTAATATGATTACAAGACTAAGGGATGACAGAAGAAAAATGCAAGAACCTATCAGATATCAGGATTATACAGCTGAGAAAAATAAAAGAACAAAGACTAAATGCGCACAAAGAAAAAATCCTAATGAAAAGAGTAGGAAGAAGGAGAGGAATGAGGAGGTGTATGAGGTGAAGGATGTGAAGTTGAAAGCAGTTGAAAACTTGAAAATTATGAGGGTACTAGATCAAAGTCAGAGACCCCTTGTGAAAAGGTTTTTCAGAAGCAAAAATGAAAGGTAAGTGCTGAAACCAAAATTGGTTTCATCAAAAAATGTGTTCCAAACATTTTTTTTTCCCTTCTTAGATCCAACATTCACTAGCTTGAGTTTTACAGCTCCACGACGTGGGAGAACAAGGAGCACCAACTGCTGATATCATGGAGGATGCTGGATATGTTGATGAGAAAGGGTGATGTCGCAGGAGACATCATTGAGTTTACATCTTGAAATTGCAAAAGAACATCCTCAAAGAAGAGTTGAAACTAGATGGTAATCCGAAGTACAAGAGAGTTGTGTTTCTAAGCACATTTGCCTATGTAAGTTTCCTCTGCAATTCTCTAATATAATTGTTTTTGACAGACAACATAATTGTAGAATCCAACTATGAGTGAAAATAGTTGTTTCAAATGTTGTTGGTTAAATAGTTGATTTTGATGCACCGAGATTCTCGTCGATTGCGAGCTCGTTTTCATTCTATTAGGATTGCGGTCCAGCCATTTCTTGCTCTGGTAATAGAAATTGATCGAGAAAAGTTCAGCAGTGTAACTGAAGATGAAGTGATCCAAACAACTCTTGATAATTGGGAGGAAGCTCACGGTAAGCCTTTTCGTTACGAAGCGTGTTTCAAAATTCTAAAAGATGGTCCATCTCAAGCACATCGTTAATGCACTCGAATGTCGCTGCCAGAATTTACAATAGAAGAAGATGTTGCTCTTGTTCGATGTTGGTTACATCGTATGGTGAGACCAATGAATAATGACAATTTCTGGGAAAGAGTATTGGGACATTTTGTAGCATCGCGGAATGAAGCCATAAGAAACAGTAAGAGCCTAGAACTAAGAATTGCATTCATCACTAATGAAGTCAAACATTATACAGAAGTATTGTGGATGGTTCATCGTAGAAATTCTGGATTATCCAACGAAGAACCTTGAAGCGAGTTGCTAGCAAATTGAGTCCCCATGCTAGGATAACATGTGAGGACATAAATGACATAGACATGGGAGGAATGAGACTTGCACATTTCTTTCATGCAAGGTTGGAATACCCAAGATATTCATCATGTTTCCCTTTCTCGGTAATGAATATCTCGATTGTGATAGTACATTTCCATCACATTCAACCACCTGGTAAAATATTGGTTCTACTTGCTTGGTTATTTTGAAGTTACAAGCGTCTTTCTGATTGGAAACCATCGCTCAGACCAAGTTTACCGAAGAAAGCGGGAGAGTAAGTTAAGAAAATCCTAAATGCTTCAAACTTTAGATGATTAAGCGTTGAAGCATCATATCCCTTAAGCGCCGAATGTCTTAGGCTTGATCGTCTCGGCCCCTAGTATTTCCTGTTGATTCAACATTTCTTTTTCGGTGGGATTCCACACTTGTGCATACATGAAAGCTTTCTGATTTTGTGGCACATACGGACACTCATGCAAAGGTTACGGGGAATACCCAAGATATTCTTTGTCGTGCTTGAACATCATCTCAGTAATGAATATCTCAGTGATATGCTCGATTCAGAGAGGTGTCAGATTCAACCACCTGGTAAAATATTAATGTGGTGAAGTTACCCATTCATAACGTCTTGCAATAGCAGAGTTGCTAGCAGAATTGAGTCCCCATGCTAGGATAACATGTGAGGACATAAATGACATAGACATGGGAGGAATGAGACTTGCCTGAGTGCGAAACCTCTTGATGAATGTATATGCATCTTTTGCAGGTTCTTGTTTCAACCTCGTCGAAGTTCGAAATTCCTCCAAGTGCCTTGATGATGGAACGTCCGACAAATCTTCTGGATCAGAACTTTCTTCGTTTAAGAGATGTGCAACCAAAGGCATTTTTTTAGTAGCCATCTTTTCAGTATGGATCCACGCTCGTCCGAGAATTATGTCATATCTTGGATCTTCTTGATTATGTGAAACTTGGTTTCTGTCCTATTTTCACTTTGAGAGTGATGTAGTCATAAGCATCTCTGAGCATTCCTTCATTGTCTCTGATTGAGATGAGAGCATGAGTAGCTTCTTTTCGAGTGATACCTGCGGCTCTGAGGGTTTTCAGTGGAACAATGTTGATAGTGGTGCCAACATCGATCAACGTTCTCCCAAATTCGTTTCCTTTGAGATTGAGTGTGGTAAGCAGTCCCCGGTCGTACATCTCTTTGTCCGTGGTAGGGAGGCTCGAGAAAGTATTTCGGAATGGACTTCACGACACGATGTGATTGATGTTGTGAACATGTCTCTCCTTTGTGCCTTCGACAGATAGAGCAATTCACATATATGTCCGACCAAGGATTGAACTGCCTCTTTGACAGGTTGTTCAGAGAGAGTGAAGGTGTTGATTTAGAGAGGGTCCTGTGTACTCCTTCAGTCCCCAGTTGAAGCTCTCCTGGCTCAACCTTCTCTTTGAAGATGTGCTTCAAAATACTATAGTCACTTGTTGGATGATTGATGAACCTATGAAGGCGACAGTACTTGGGGTTCTCCATTTCTTCTTCAGTGAAACTGTCAAAGAGCGCGTTGAATGGAAAATACGTCAAATGAAGATAAACAGGAGGCCAAAACTTGTACTTGATTTTTATTGAAATTTTTATAATTGTCTAAGTTTATATCTTGTAAAAGAATTGGCAGTAATATCAATGAATGAAAATGTTTATATTTTAAAATAGATTTCCACTTTAGATTAAGTGAAATTTATTACAATTTAAACTTGCAAATAACATCAAACTACATTTTAATAAACCACAACAAAAACATCAAACTACATCAAATCCAGCGATATTCTCTCTGTAAAGTTCATAGCATTCAAAATGCCTAAACAATTTTGGTTTCACTCTTTAGGAAGAAAAAAATGTCGCTCATTACGAAGAAAAAAAGCACTTGCATGTCTGTCACTCATTAGGAATCTGTTTTCTTGTATTTTTTCAGACATGTCACTCACTAGGAATGAAATGTGGTAGTGCAATTTAAGGTTTCATCGACAAAATGGATTACAATGTATAATTTTTATACGTTCCGTTGCTGACAACAGTTGGAGATGTAGACCATTGGACACTGCTAGCTTTTGAGACTGAAACCGCAGAATTTTCTCACTACAACTCCTTGGCTTCCACTAAAGAAGAATGCAGGAAAAGTGCTAAAAGCATGAGACAAAAAATAATATCAGCATTTGCACAACACGATGCAAAGTTCCCTCGTGACGAGCAGACAAGTCAGCCAACACCATACACTATGCACACCCCTTCCTGTTGTCAACAAATGGGGTAAGCTAGAAAAATCATCACCTATGTTTGGAATTTTGGTAAAATAATTTATTTATTTATTTTTGGCAATTTTAAATATCAAATATTGAGACATTTTTTTGGTTGTTTCAGGAATGATTGTGGTCTTCATGTTTGCTATTACATGAAGAGCCTCTTGAAGGGAAACATGGCGTCTCCTGAAGATGATATTTCAGAAAAGGTGCATGAGATGAGACCAAAGTTGGCGTGTAAGATCCTCCTTGATGCATGAAGTTTCATGAGGAGAATATTTCAGAAAAGGTGGAAAGCATGAGAGCAAAGTTGAATGGTGTAAGGTCTTTTTGATATGTCACAAATGGTTTCAAAAGACATCAAAATTAGTGTACTCTGTCAAGTATTTGTAAACTTATTATAATAATTTATAAAAGGTTTAAATGGTGTCAATTAGAGTACTGTTTTTTGATGAAACCAAAAAGGGTTCCAACATATTTGTGTTCCACTTTAGCAGTAAAAATGATGAAACCAAAAAGGGTTCCACCATATTTTGATGGAAAAAGGTCGTATCACGGCTTGGTTTATAGGCAAAATTTTGATATATTTCAAGGCATGGAACATTTTCATATTCCAAAGGGATAAGTCTAATTACATTGAAGTATTAAACTGTAACAGAAAACACACCAAGGATAGCTTAGCGATCGACAATCGACACAATGGTAACAAGTCTTGGAAATAATTCATAACACAGCAAAGTTAAAGAAAAAAAGCCAAGCCAATTACAACATAATTGGGCAAACTCAACAATGCACAGTTACAAAACCAGTGATTACCAAAAAGAGTTCCAACTTATTTTGGTTACAAAATAACAGTAGAAATGATGAAACCAAAAAGGGTTCCAACCTATTGCAGGTGAAACCTTCAAGGAAAACTTAATTTAAATGAAACAAAGATAAAACACCAGCAGGAAATCAACATGTTTTAACTGTAAAAAAAATGTAGACAAGAAGATAAATGAGCAATAACAGTCAAATAAAATACAAAAAAATGAATTCTCAAAATGTAGATGATAGACACATTTTTGTGTCTAAGTTGTCCTCAATTTTCTCTATGTTGGTACTCGTTTTTGTATTTATTATGGTGTTTTGTGTGTTTGTAGGTGTTATTGGAGAATTACACTTGTTGGAAAGTTCGGCTCGAAAAATTACCCGGAGAACCCCCGGAGGACATTTGCTAAACGGACCCCAGATTTGGCTAAGGGGCTCCCAAGGTTATGTGCATCCCAAATTCATTCTCAGCACCCACGGCTATGTGTATCCCAAATTTATCCATCGCACCCATCTTCCTTGTTTGAATTTTGGTTTTGGCGGGAAAATGAGTTATGTGCCTGGCAGATTAGGGTTGGACTTTTGGGCGTGCTAGAAGGAGATTCAATGGCTGATATTCATTGGGAGCATCACAGGCATGGTATGGTCAATATTTCCGGTTAGAATTGGCTGCATCGTGGGATTGAAGCAAACAGAGCAACACGTACACGAGAGAAGTTTTTCACGGGTTTGCATGAGTTTTGGAGAATTTGAACGTGTTTTGTGCATGTTTGTTGACTCGAGCAACAACCAGGAGCGTGTAAGAATTAAATACGGAGATATTTCATCTGGCAGATGCGTGCAGGAGAAGAAAAAGGAAAGAATATCTTCCGTATACGCCGAGTATTTGAGAATTATTCCGGATTTATTGTCGAGATTTCTTGCCACTGTCGAGTATAAAAGAAGTGCTTGGAGGTCAGAGAAGGACTACGAAGTGTTTGGGAGAGAGACAGAACATCACAGAGCTGAAAAATCAAGTTGCAGAAAACCACCATTTATGCTGCTGATGAAGAACACGAAGAACAAAAGACCACCAGAGGCAGTCGTTCATGCTACAGTGACAACGACAATTATACGAGGGTCGCAGAGCTACAGTAACAGCGGCAGTTCATCTTTATCGTTCTCTATAACAGTGTTTGCAACATTATAAACGTTGCAAACACCCGATTTTCATCATTTTCTCCATTTCATCATTTGTACACCTCCTTTGAGCAATAAAAATGAATTTTGAGCGTTTTTCCAACATGATGAGAGGCTAATTCTCCCATGACCAAGGCGACGGAGGAAACTATTCATTTACGCTTGATTGGTAATTTCTTTTCATAATTTCAATTATTATTAATTTAATTTAATCCACTAAGATCATTATAATTGTGTGGTTTATGAGATGAAAATGGTTTTTCTTAATTAGTTGTGAATTAATTTGATGTCTTATGCTTAGAAATATTTCTTTGATAATTCATGCTTAGGGATTACAATTGAATGTTTGGATACCTTACAGATATTAGTGAGTTAATGTGAAAAAGGGCTTAATAACAATTCTTGAAATAATCTTTATCAACCAATCAGTTAAACGAATAGTGGAATCCCGAGTCTTGGTCTAGTTTTAAATCTTGATATCACTTTATTTGAGTTTATCTTTGTTTAGCTTAAAAATTTAATTTAAAAATCGAACCTTCACAAGTCTCAACGAACCTATTATTTACTACAACTTTCAAAATCACATCAGTAGACTAAAGCATATTGTAGTCTAAACTAAAACTAATACTAAAAGTTGACGAACTGTAGGCAAAATGCTATTAGAAATAGAAGAAGTCTTAACTAAAACTAAAAGTCAATCGGTCTCAAAAAGACTGCACATCTGCTTCGTAGGGCATGTCCTTCGATTATGAGTAGTCAATTCATTACAACCATCGCAAGTTCTCACCTTCTTCTTGGGAATTGAACCTGTATTAGGAATCATTTTCTTCTTACTTGGGCGACCTGACTGTGGCAAAACTTTAGGTCCATGAACAACAACTTGGGTGAAATTTTCGCAGGCCTTTCAACTGTAGGAACTGGATGAATAGGTCTTGAATACGACTCTCGATAGGACTTAGTGGTGAAGTAGTATTCAACATATTTATAAGGATCTTCTCCATTCCCCATCATACACCTAACATCATGGGCGCAAGGGAAGCCATTGATTTTCCAGCGGTTGCAAGAGCATGTCTTCTCTTTCAAATCAACCCTTTGTGTTAATGAGATATGAACTTCATACACAAATTCTGACGACTTGGTAACGCTGTAATCATGGCCATGCATCTTATTGTTATATAGTTCAGTTTCCATTTTTGGACATAAAACTCCTCGCCAATCAAACGATGTCGCACATTCTACATGACGGGTGCACATCATTTCCGTAAGCTTCAGTCGTATTTTATCAACCATGACAGCGATATGCATCTCCCTTTCTTCCTTAATACAACCGTTCAAGCATTCAGCAACATTTGAACACAGCTCCCCATATCGACAGTCAGGAAAAAAAAAACTAACCCATTTATCAAGTGGAGCTCTACTAAGATAATCATGTAGCTTCTGATTTTTAACCAACATCAACTTATCCCAACTCTCTGAAAAGTCTACATGTGTATTTGCATATGCATATTTTTCAAACAACTTCAACACATAATTGTTATATGTCTTGGCGGACTTAGGCAAGCATGCATTTACATTGTTGGTCATGTGCCAGTAACACCACCCATGATATGCACCTGGAAAAACGACAGGGATTTGGCTGACTAAACCACTACCTCCATCACTCACAAATGTAAGTTTTCGGAGAGGAGAAACGACTTCCCTGAGATGCTCCATAAACCATTTCCAGTTCGCATCAGTCTCAGATGAAACCACAACATAAGCTAAAGGATAAATTCCTACAAAATAAAATCAAACAAAACAGGAAAAAATGACAAAACAACACAACAAAAAATGATGAAACCAACAAGACATAAAAAAGGTTTCAGCAAAAAGAATGTTGAAAAAAACCAATAGAAAAAAGTTTAAAAACATTACCATTATTCCCGTTTAGTCCTGTTGCTGCCATCAGGTGATCGAGATATTTACTCTTCAAATGTGATGCATCTATGAATAGCAACGGCCGGCAGTGATTAAATCCACAGATGCATGCTCCGAAGGCAATGGACAATCTCACAAACTTTTGACTCCCGTCAGTTTCCAAAACAACACGAGATCCAGGATTGGTTTCAGACAATTGCTTTGTAAACCAATTCAAGTAAGCAAATGATTTCTCATCCTCTCCCCATGCCATATTCAATGCATATCTCTTCCCTGCGTATGCATAATAAAGACTTATGTCAAAGCCACGTTCTCTTGTAATTTGTTCCATAATCTCATTTGTCTTCTTCTTTGGGTTCTGTTTAATCTCATCCTTGATCAAGGAACTTATTAGCTTCTTTGATACATGTGGTTTGTTAATAAATCCAGTGCCACAAGTATGTTGATTATTTAACTCCTTGATAATAAAGGGACTTCCTTCGACACCATCACAAGAAACAACATACATGTGCCATTTACACTGGTCCTCCTCTTTGTTAGCACAACAAGTACCGATCCGCAACTTCTCATTTCTTGTTATCTTATATGCATAGCCAGATGCAGCATGGTATTTCATCAAGTCATGGCGCACTTGGTCCACACCTCCTGGAAACACTTGTTCAACACTCTGGAAAAAAACTAGCCAACGAGCGGATTTCAACGGTTCTTTGACTACATTAGGGTCATCATAATCAGTGGCATGGGTAACTAGTGGATGATTAATAGGTACAACTTCTGACCTATGGCATGATGAACTTGAACTCTCACCTCTGTGGCATGCTGAACTTACTTTCACCTCTATGATGTACATATAAGTCTAGTATTGGCAACTTATTAAACATAGAAAACACATCAGCTGATTGGAGGTCAAAATCAGACTGAAGAACCTTTTGCTGCTCACCAAATTTGTGAATGATTTCAATAGCGAATGGTGATAATTGAACCCAATTCAAACAAATATTATCCTTTAATTCCATAAGAGTTGATCTTAAACCAATACGAAACGACAATGAAGCTTCATTGTGACATACAACTACAATAAGAGAGTCCATATCTACGAGAAAAGTATGCAACCAAAAAAGGTTTCACTCAATTTAAACGTGGAAACAAAAAAAATTCATTCATATCGATTACAATATGAACAACATCAGCAACAAATAATCAACAGGAGCAAATGACTTCAATATGAACAACAAAGAAAAAATGTAACATTATTGTAGTTTCTCTAATGAAATCAACTAAATTGTTAACATGACAATTCAAAAACAAATCAAATCAGTAAAAATACCTGAAAATCGAATTTGCGTTACTGATGAATATGGTTCGACTACTCAACCCTAAGATGATAGAGTTAACATTACAATTCGAAGCATTAAACTGTTACTTCTCTTATTTTCTTCAAATTAAGCTGAACAGAAGATGAGAACGAAAAACCAAATTTCTTCAATTTCTTCAATCAATCTCGACCTAAGATTGAAATCTACGATCTCCTCTCTAATTCAACTAAACTGAAGCGAAAAACAGATCTCAAAATTAGTTTCTGAGATGATCAAATATGAAATCGAACCGTAGAAAGAGATAAGAATAGTTTTGAATTGAAAATATCGATGAAATTGGTATAATTCTGGTATATATGAACCCTAAAATCTAAATACAGGAAGATTCCGATAGAGAATATCTCGAATCCTCTCTGTAAATCCAATCTCCATAAATTCTGTTATGTTTCCGCCAAAATTTTCCATTATAAAGATCGTGTATATATGGGATTCAGGGCAGAATTGGAATTGTAAAAACAACTAAAAACTAAATTTAATTATTTTGAATTGAAATGGGGTTTTTGTTCCATTTTCATTGGATAGGGTTTTCATTTAGCCCAAATAATATGGATGGTGTTTGTGTATTCAGTATGTTTTAATAATTAGGGTATTCAGTATTTTTACCTAATTTTGACACCCTTCCCCTTAGTTCGGAAATGATTTATGTCCCGCGGGTTGAATCCCGCGAGATCATACACAAGGGAAAAATATCGTTTGGTCCTTTTTTAGGTGGGCCCATGTCAGTTTGGTCCTTTGGGAAAACGCCTTTACTGTTTGGTCCATAATAATTATTTAAAAATATTAAATAGACCAAAGTACCCTTTCGTGTTAATTCCAACTTATTTTTTGTAGCAGTTCATTCGTCAAAATGAAGTCCTGTTAATTTCTACTTAATTTTTTTCAGAAATCACCTAAAAAAACAGAGTTCATTCCGGAAATGAACTCCATATAAAAAGCTAAAAAAACATAATTTCATTCCAGAAATGAACTCCATATAAAACCTAAAAAAACAGAGTTCATTTCAGAAATGAACTCCATATAAAAACCTGTACAAATCAGACTTCATTCTAGGAGTGAACTCCATATAAAAACCTGTACAAATCAGACTTCATTCCAGAAATAAACTCCATATAAAACCTATACAAATCAGACTTCATTCCAGGAGTGAACTCCATATAAAAACCTGTACAAATCAGACTTCATTCCAGAAATGAACTCCATATAAAAACCTAAAAAAAACAGACTTCATTCGAGAATAGAAGTCCATATAAAAACCTAAAAAAACAGACTTCATTCCAGAAATGAACTCCATATAAAAACCTAAAAAAAACAGAGTTCATTCCAGAAATGAACTCCATATAAAAACCTAAAAAAACAGACTTCATTCCAGAAATAAACTCCATATAAAAACCTAAAAAAAAACAGAGTTCATTTCTGGAATGAAGTGCAGTAGCATCATCTTCAACAACATCAACAGAACATCGTCATCTTCAACAGCAACAGATCTTCATCATTTACACGAGCATCAAACATCAAAATCAAGATCTTCACACACGAGCAACAAACAGAAACCATCATCAACACGAAAAACATCAACAAATCGAGATCTTCAACACGAGCAGCAAACAAAAAGATAATCATCTTCGTCTTCAACACCAGCAGAAACATCAAAAACAGTAGCAAGAAATCAAAAAAACATCTTCATCTTCGCCGTTTTCATAATCTTTATATGATGCTTTGTCTTCATCTTCGTCGTTTTCATAATCTTTATATGATTCTTCGTCTTCATCACCTCTACAAATCGTCTTCATCATCTCTGCAAATCAAAAACCCTAGAAAAAACACAAATCTTCATTGTTTTTTGCAGCATCAGAAAAAGAAAAAGAAAAATGGAGATGAAAGAAACTAAATCTAAAAATAAAGAGGAGAGAGAAAGTAAATCTGAAAAATGAGATATTTTCTACTCATTTTTGGTATATATGTGGTCCCAAAAGGGTATTTTTGCCACTACCGGATGACATTTACATCATCCATGACATCACCCTAGGACCAAACCATAATTTCTAGGACCAAACAGTAATATATATTTTAAAAAAGGACCAAACAGACAGTTGACTGGGTCAACTGGACTAGACTCATCCTAATATATTATTTATAGGACCTAAGAGCAACCACAGTGGTCGACTAAAACCAAATATTTGGTCGAAAACCCAGACACTACAGAGAGGAGTAAAGAGCAAATACCAGACTAAAACCAAAAACCAAACTATATTTGGTCTTTAGTTTGGTTTTGGTTTGGCGCAATTTGACACTACGCCTGATTGGGGCGGAAATTTAATTTGCATTTGGTAGTGAGACGTAACTTTAATCTACGCCTGTTTTAAATGTAACTTTAATCTATGCCCGATGGGACGTAGTTTACATTTGCGCATGGTAACACGGTACGTTTAAATTGCGCCTCATCCAAGCGTAGTTCCAAGTTACGTCTGACCAGGCATGATTTTAAAGTCCGCCTGACTACGGGCGCAATTATTACTTCCGCATGTTACTACATGGGGCGTTATTTAAATCTACGCCCCATCCTTCCACCATTTTCATCCACCATTTTCATGTATTTTTCGAAATTTCAAATTATTTGTAATACCGTTGGGAAATTTGGAAAGTTGGAAATTTTGGAACGTTGGCCATTTAAGACCGTTGGAAACTAAAACTGCTGCGGCCGTATATCTATAAATACAGACGAGTTATTCAATCTATCTATCACAACAAGAACAGACTCATTGCATTGTCTTTCAAACCAGTTTAATAGTTTTTTCATTGAACTCATTCCATTGTCTTTCAAATTAGTTTCCGAGTTTTTTCCATTGAACTCGGGTTAATGGCACCACGAATTCCTCGAGGTCCTAATTTTTCAACAATCGAAGATTTAACGATGTCTAAAATTCATTTATCAATATCTCAAGATCCCGGTGTTGGAACTGATCAATCCGAAGTGGAATTATGGAGTCGCATCAAACATGATATTGAACAACTATTACCTAAGAAGCCGAAGCGGCCTTGGACCTCGTGGCAAAAATGATATCAGGGAATAATCAAAGATGTGGCGTTGTTCTATGCAAAAGAGGGGGAAATAGAACGTGAACATCATACTGGATGGGGTCCTGAAAGGGCGGTAAGTTTTCTACAATTTTTGTAACACTTATTTTGTATTGTTTACTTGCACATGAACTAAATTGTTACCGAAAACAATAATAGCTCGAAGAAGCAAGGCTGGGGTTCAAGGATTGTAATGATGGGAAGCCATTTAAGCACGAAGAGTGCTACCCAATTATGTTGGAAAATATAAAATATAATTGACGCTCAACATTTGTGTTTGACACAACGCACGATGAGGAAAATTATGAGAATGCAGGTTACCACGATCTGTATACTGAGAGTTATTGTTGTCTGCAACTGTGATATCCGTAGAAGTGTGTGGTTTATCATCTTCCACGGCAGGAAACCTCCCTAACCCGGGAACATCAATCTCTTAATTTGATCAGTAGAGATTAAATTATAATCATCATCGGCTACAAATTTTTGTTTCTTGTTCGTCTTTATGCGATTATTGAACATGGAAATCGACATCTGTACACATACAACAAACAAAAAGTATGCATCACAAGATGGATCAATCAAAACAATCAAAACAATAGTCAAATTAACCAAACATTAATCACCCCAAAACAGTAATCATCCTAAAACTAGACATAATGAATCACAGAGTGGGGCATAAAAAAATTCTCAAATGTAATTAGATTCACCATATGTCTACGTTTAGGGTTTAAATTTATTTATTTTTCCCTCTAAATTCAAATTCGATCTAAACCCAATACAAAATTTTAGGACTTGGGTTGATCTCTAATCAAGAAATAATACGATTAAAGGGTGATAAGAATTCAATATTTTGATCTTTATTTGCTGAAATTGAATTAACAAAAGATTGAGATCACATACCTCTCATCGCACGGCAAAATTAAAGTTAGTCTTTCTTTTGTACGTTGTTGTTGTTGGATACTGAAGCTGAAACTAACAGTAGATAAGAAATTGACGCAAGGAAGAGAAGAAGCTCTGAAACGAAAACAAAAGAAGTATAAACGATGAAAATGATGGACGGGGTTTATTACAAATTCTTCCCTATCGATGAAAACGATGAGATGAGAAGGGTTTTACAAACGTGCGGTACGAGTGTGTGGTGGGGCGCAATTATGAGGTACGTCTCACAAAAATACAGGCGTGTTTAAAAATTACGCCCCATCAGGCGTAATTCCAAGTCACGCCCCATCAGGCGTAGTTCCAAGTTACGCCCCATCAGGCATACTGTTTGATTTGCGTCCCAAAAGGCGTCATTTGTATTTGCGCCCCGTCAGGCGTAGTTTTGGATTACGTCTCTCCATCGGGCGGTTTTACAAATTACGCTCCACACCAAACGTAAATTTGGACTCCGCCCGACATCAGGCGTAAATTAAAGTTACGTCCAACCCAAACACATTTAATACCTACGCCCCATATCAGACGAACCTTTGTAACTCCGCTCCACCAAATTTACTCCTCCACCATAGCGTCGCACCACGGACTAAACCCATTTCTTTTATTTATTTATTTTGGTTTTTAGTCTTTAGTTTTACTCGTCCCACTGCAGTTGCTCTAATAGTATTTCCTACCATACACAATGGGGGTGGGTCCCACCCTAAATCCACCCCCTGCTAAACCGCCGGGTCGGGGGACCCCAGTTTTTGTGTCTTGCGGGATGGACCGCGGGATTCAACCCGCGGTCAGTGTATCATCCCCGTTAGTCTAGGTGGGATTCAAAATTCGTAAGCCTCAAATTAGGCTAAGTCCTATGGGCTAGATTGGACTGCTAGATTGGCCAAAAAGTGTTGCAAATCATGAAAAAAGTGTGGGAAAAAAGTTAACACTCAATCTGGATACTTCTCTCTCCTAGCATTTGCTCGCAGTCCAACTATCAGCGAGATTGAAACGTTGAATAGTGCGGCGCTCAAAAGTGACACAAACGCTGAATGGTTCGGCGTTAGGCGAATATTCCAGAGAATAACGCCGAATTGTTAGGCGCTAGGATGGACGATGTTCCATTCGGCGTTCAACTGCAACGCTGCTCCATCCAGCGCTTGACCCTTTTTTTTTAACTAACGGCTATTTTTTCCAGAATTCCATTTCTACATGTTTGGCAATTTGTTTCAATCGTATTTTGTTTCAAAATTTGGAAATTTATCAAAGTAAATGTAGCCGTTTGAGAATTTGTAATCTTCCATTACATTGCAAAACAAAGTTACAATGTTTTTTGAAGAAACTAAAAAGTACATTGAAATTGAAATCCTACTTCTAAATAACTTAAAATCCCATATCACTTTAGTTTAGGGGATAAGGTCCAAACCATAACGGGCTAAAATCTCATTCTTCCATATTTTGTAGATGGGTCTTTCACATTCTTGTAATTCATCCAAGGGTTGTCGTAGGATCTTCATTTCCGATTCTCTTTGTTGTGTTTGTGCCAAGATTGAAGAGCTTTCCATGTTCTTCCTAAGATACTCTTCCTCTTTTTCATATTTGGCCTCTCTTTGTGCTTGTGCGTTTTCTAGAAGTTCGATGATTTTATCCATTTTTTTAATCTGATTTCTGCGATGCTTTAGCCTCACGAGCCTTTTTCTTTGCTTGATCTCTACCTTCACTTCTAACATCATCGGTTTGTTCGAAATAGCGTATTCTCTTTGATATGTCCGAGGTTTCAGAATTATGAGTAGATGAAGTGCTACCAAACCTTGCCATATTTTGCAAATCTTCATCCATATTATCATCTTCATTTTCTTGAGTAGCTTGAGTTTGTTGACTAGGTTGAGTGGAAGTACCGACTCCATCATCATTATTCACCGCCGGGTTGTAATCGGGTTGATAAGTTTTCAGGATCTGGAAAACCGATTCGTACCTCCAAAGTTTTCCAGTCGATGCTTCATAATTCTGTTTTCCACGATGATACTGGGGAAAAAATAAAAGGAAAAATTTAGAGAAAGAAAGAAAGAGAACAAAATGGAAGAAAGAAAACATTAAGAAAAATTGAGGTACTTACATAATCCGCCTCGGTCATCCCCGTAGGTTTGTTTCGGAAGTAGGGCCTAACAAATGAAATATATTCCCTCACTTCGGTTCTTATTGTGTTGCACTTTGTTCGCAATGCTTTTTTTTCTCTTTCGACACCATTGGGACCTTTTCTTTTATTGTACTCTTCAATAATCTTATTCCAAAATATTGCACCTTTTTTATCTTTTCCATGAATTGGATCGTTGCTTGCTATGACCCAACCATAAATTAGTGCCTCTTCTTCTATTGTACTAAAGTGTGCCATAATTTTGTATGAACAAAAATATGTGAAGAAGAGGAAGAAAACCAATGAAGAATATAATCAATTAGTTTTGGTGTGAGGGATGAAGGAGAAGTAGTCCTCTATTTATAGGGAAGCTTGAAAAATCTCACCTGTAATCTGCCTCCGGAATCTCTCCGCCAAGTAACAACTAACTCTTGTGCGATTTTCAAAGAAAAAAAAAAGAACCCTCTTTTTGGATACCTCTAGTGCATACTCATATTGGTCTCCCGCAGCATACCGACTCTCTGCCCATGGTTGCCAAATACATGATTCCCTTGTTCTAGTGTCAATCTGTATTCTTGCGCTTTTGACTGAGTGTTTCATAGTATCCTTCTTGCCTTCTCGATGTCCTCTCTTCCTTGATGCAATCCTAATTTTCTTGAAGAGACAAATCTTTGGGAAAACATCATGATGACCAGAAGGTGACTGACAAAGCAAGGGTTGCATGTTGTGAAAGTAGTAATAGTACCAATACTCAAGTACCACAACCATGCAAACTAAATTTGTACACCTGGTTGACCAATCGTCAAGATATTTATAGGTATTACCTAACGAAGCTAGACCCCAATCATACTCCTCAACTCTATTCAAGTCATCCAATAACAAAACCCAACGTTTATCTACTTTTCCAGGAGAATGCGCTAGAAGAAAATGACCAATACACCACATTAGAGAAGCTTAATGTCTCTGAACCCAAATGTTCCACCATATTTTCAGCATACACATGCTCTTCTAACATATCATATTCATTATCATCATCATCATAACAAAAATGCATTTCCCTATTCAAAATTGTAGCATTTCTAGTGCACTCATTTACCTCTTGATTAGGTTCAAATTCAGTGTCAGTTGCATGAGTAGTAATAGAAACACTATTTTCAAAATTTACTTTATTAGGGACAACAAACATCCTATCATGAAATTCCTTCCATTCTTCATTTTGTAAATGAATCAGGTTCATTTTAAGAATTATAGTAAGTTGTTCAATGGAAGGAGAGTCTTCACTAGTGGGTATCCTTGTCTCATATGGATATTCAGTACATGGTTGTGCATGAGGTTCTTTAGAGAAGGGGAATTCAGAGATGTTGCTATATGGATGATCATGCAACGCTTGTAATTCAAACCTAGCATTGTTTTGCTCTATGAGTTTGATATTCTCCATTATCGACTGCATACAAGGGTTCATTGGAGGACATCATTGTTCAACCTCCCATGGCGGTTGATGATACATGTGCGCATAATGATTAGGGTATGTGTATTCAAGTTCAGGGCCCTGAG
Organism: Papaver armeniacum; assembly: GCA_023531295.1. Lineage (NCBI taxonomy): Eukaryota > Viridiplantae > Streptophyta > Magnoliopsida > Ranunculales > Papaveraceae > Papaver > Papaver armeniacum. The sequence goes on from JAJJWW010006696.1 coordinate 38,825, forward strand.
AAGGTTCATAATACTCCCTAAAATCATTGACATCATGGTCTGTGGGGGGTTCATATTGTGAAGCATGCCCATAAGCAAGCTCTCTAATTGACCTATGTGATGATTTTTCATCCCTAATGCCATCCCAAAATCCTATCATGCCAGGCAATCAATTTGGCCACAAAACAAAACAGCATTAGCCTAACATACATGCATACACTATACAACACCAAAAATGAGCAACAAGTGCACAAGCTAGGCCACAGATGAAGCTTAGAGAATAGACATGCAGATTCAGAGATTCATGGTCATTCAAGTGCAGCACAACTAACAACAGATTCTGTCAACCAATATATACTCAAATGTCACAGGACTATGACTTTGCACACAAAATTACAGATACTGGTTCACAGATGCAACAGATGCAATAGCAGATGAACAATGTCAGCACTTTCACAACAGACTTAACATACCACAGGGTGTCAACTGGTTCAGTTGACCTCAATTTTCAGAGATCATGCACATATATGCAGATATTATCAGGGGTGTTGTGATCACAGCAACTATTTCAGAGCCAAGCACTCATGGCAGTTAGCCAAGGCAGAGCAACAATCAACATATATGTCTATAATATCACAGGGGAATGAGCAATGTTTAGTCAGGCAAAAGATCAGCAAACTTCTCAGATACAAAAGTTCAGCACTCTCACAACACACTTGACATGAGATATAGTGTCAACTGTGTTGGTTGATCTCAATTTTTACAGGTTATGCATAGAGGTGACAGAGTCAACAGGGTCAGTTGATGTCTAATCTTCACAGATTTATGCACAAAAATTGCAGGGCATATAGGTCAGACAAGGTCTGTCAACAGGTTCAACAGGTTTGTCAATAGAATAGAGCATGCATAAAGTACAGGCTGATGGTTCAACTCACTCAGTTGATATCAAACTGGGCTATCAACAACCTTGGCTGACCAAGTTGAAGCTTAACTCAACAGCTACAGGGGATGGAGTTAGGCACAGGTGCTGTTAAAGCCAAGATTTTACAGTGAAAAGATGGCTAGTTCAGCCAATTTCCAATGCACAGAACACACAAAAGCATAGGCTTCAGATATTGAGCAATACTCAGAAAGGTAGCGAGTTTATCAGGCAATCATGGCTGAAAGATTCACAGGTCAGCATGCATTCATTCAGTTGTCAACAGTTCAGCGATTGAGAGATGCATACATGGAGATGACAATCTCAACAGGAAAAAATTGTGTCTCAAAGGTCACAGGATGATGCTTAAACAGATATCCTAGTTCAGTGAGCATACATGGTATTCATTTCACTAAGACATCACAGGATTATGTTTGTGCATATCAGGGTGAATCAATCATCAGTGACAATCATTCCACATTCTCAACAACTATTCGGGGAAGAAATTAAGTTTGAGAGTACAATACCGCCAGTATAAAACTGGGTTTAGGCACTCCACATGTTGTGTTGCTTTTAACAGAACTGCTCAGCAACAACTTGCTTGATTTAGATTCGCAGGGACTGCTGGTGCAGGACTGGGTGTAGGCACGGCAGATAGATGTGCTCTACTCTTTTCACTCCCTTTTCCTTGGTTAGAACAGCAGCACCATAGGTACATGCTTACTCAACAAAAATCCTCAGTTTCCAGATTTGAACGGTTAAAGCAAGGATACAAAAATTCTAAAACTGAAATTTTAGAAAAGTGATTCTCCAATATGAAGCACAGGAATGCTGGAACTGTTTCTAAAGATGCTAGTCCTGTATACACAGATTACAAATTCTCCTAAGCAAAATCTAAGTTATGCTATCGCAGTATAACAGAAGAACTTTCACAAAGAATCAACAGCTTCTCAACAACTAGCATAACTCAGGAATTAGCTAGCACAATGGAGAATTTCAGCATGCAGTTGAGATATGGATAGCTCAGGCTTTGCAGGTTTAATGTTCAAGTGCAGGTGACAAAAATTTTTTGCAGCCGAGTGATAAGCTACATAATTTTCAAACCAAAGCTGCAGAAAGAGTTTAGTTGCAGCTGCAGATAACTCAACTAGATATAAGATGAACAATGATGCAGTTTATGCGACTGATTTGAGATTTAAAATTACAGCTACAGCAAGAAGTATATGACAACTGGATTAATCAAACTACCATACAATAGCAAAGTAACAGATGCAAGAGGATTACAAACTGAAAAACAACAGGGACTGAGATATGAAATTGCATATATGAACAGAATGCAAAAAGATTAAGGAGAAAAAAAAACTACCACTGATAGAGTGCAGGATATATAATATGTTACTAACTAGTATTTACAGGGATAAGATGTTTACTAAGTTACAGCTACAAGTGCTACAGAACTAAGCTATGAATGCAACAGAATGCAATAGAAGATGTAGAAATAGAAAAATTACAGCTAAGTTACACTAATAATGACTAAAAACAAATATTCACGGCACAAATATACAAGTATGAACTGAAAATCAGTAAAGTAAGCTAATGATCAACACAACAACACTACCAAATCCCCGGCAGCGGCGCCAAAAACTTGGTAGGCTGAGAAAAGTGAATGCCTACAATGTATAACTGCAAGTGCATAGTGCCTATTTGAGGCAGGGCAAGTACATGTCGATCCACAGAGATTTGGGGTTGTGTAAGTTGATCTCAAGGCTTCACTAAACTGATTTCTAAGGGGTAGTAACACAAATATGGTTTGATTTTGGTGTCGATACGACAAGGAGTTGTTGTGACTGTAATTCTAAGATGTAAATACAGATTGTAGAACACTAAGGCAGTGAATCCACCTTCTAATCTTATGCTAAGGTAATGTAGCTCAGGTTATGTTCTTGTGCCTTCCCTTGAAGGTCTCAAGTAGATGTTCATTAACTAATTTTTACTAACTCACCCCTAGTATGAGTTGTCTTTTCACAGTACAACTCATCACAGGCTCATAAGCTCATCAATTAATTACTAATCCTAACACACTATAGCACAACAAAAACAAAACCAAAGATTGATTAACTTGACATGAAAATTAGGGGTTTCATCAACACCCTAGCACATTAAATTAGAACATCATAAGCATAAGTAAAGCACAAATTAAAATCTAGCTTGGTGCACTGGCTAATCCAGGCATAAGCATTTACATACACTGCTCATCCCTATTTATACATGCAAACCCTTAACTCATTTCAAATCAGAAATTAAGTGAAGACCCTCTCACCCAAAACCGCTTAATCAGTTGTCCCCTCTGTTAATTCGGCGCTGCATTCCATTAAATTGATGTTTCCCCCACTGTTGACGAACCCTAACCCTAACTATTTCTATCTCAAACTTAGCTTCTAGGGTGAAGAAGCTATGAAGGAGATAGAGAGAAACTAGGAGGTGGTGAAGGCGGTTGTACTGGTGGTTGCGTTGGTGGCTATGGTGTCGGGGAAGAAGAAGGTGGCTCTGCCATGGTCGGGAGAAGAGAAGAGGGATGGGGGAGCTCTGCAAGTGTCGGGGAGAAAGAAAAGAGAAATGGAGAAGGGCGTGTTTGGTTCGGTAGTTAAGGGGGTAGGCGGCTTGGGTGTGAAGCGGATGCAGTGAGAATTGATGCATGGGCCGATGCGAGCATTGGATGCGGAAGGGTCAGATCTCACGACTCAGATGGAACGGGCTTGGATCCGAGTTATGGGCCGGGTCTTGGATTGCTCAAGCCCATGTCTTGTAAATGGGTTGCTACTTGTTGGGTTGCAACTGATGCGCGCGCGGGCTTTGGCTTTCTGCTCCATAGACGCTCGTCTCCAATTCTCTGCTCTTTTGGATCCTTAATTTCTCCGAGCTTTATTTACTACCTAAAAACACAAAATTAATTAGTACAAATATTTATTCTTGAAAACAGGGAAAATACAGAATTTGGGATAATATCTGATTTATGAGCACAAAAGATGAGTTAAATGCCAATAAAAAGATGTAGAAATATGCAATATTTGGCACTCATCATATGGCTTCAACTAAGGCTCTATCCCCATTGGAGAAATCAAACTCAAAAACAGAGGAAAAGCCACAATTATCACAAAATTGTTGTGCTACCGGATTATCTTGCACTACAATATTATAATACTTTTCAATATCTTTGAAACTACCTCTAAAGCTTACTTTGCGAGGGTCTTTCGTAACATCGTGACATACATGTCCATCACATTTCCATGATGAAACTATATCCAACCCATCTAGCATTTCATCCATACTTGTACTACAATCAATAACAAAGATGGAAAAAAAATATCATTATCATTCATTTTCATCCATACAAACTAAATCATCATTTATCATTCATTTTAATCATACAAACTAAATTATCAAATTTTCATCACAAACTAAATTATCAAATTTTCATCACAAACTAATTCATTTTAATCTAAAATAATTCTTTATCATTCATTTTCATCATACAAATGATCAAATTATCATGCAAATTTACCTACAAACATCATACGAATTATCATTTTCATCACAAAAATCAAAATTTATTTTTTTTTCATCACAAATAATCAAATTAAATCCCAAAAAAAAAAAAATCATCACAAATAATCAAATTAAACCATACACGTATCATCTACATCATCTAAATACGAAATATCAATCATCAATTTGAATGAAATCGCACCAAAAATCAAAAATCATAAAACTTTAAACCTAAAACTTAAATTTCTTACTTTGAATGATTTCGTGGATGGAATCGCACCAAACCACCTTCAATCGATCACAAATACGAAGTAGAATAAACCCACGGAAGGAATTTGCAAAAAAAATTCTAGAACTCGTGAAGTTGGACATGCATTTTCGGGAGAAATGGGGGAAAGATGAGTGAGAAGTGAAAATGGGGAAGAAGGTCGATCTTCTGTGGAGATATCGTTATTTTTGGACGCTGAATAGAGCGACGTTGGACGCTGATCAGTTCAGCGTTGTCAACCTAGCTGACCAAGTCAAACGCCGTTCGGTTCGGCGTTCATCTGGACGCTGTACTATTCGGCGTTAGACGGTTATCTTGTTTCAGCGTTTCATTTCTTTAGATTCGCCATGCCATAGGGGTTAGTAGGTTGCCCAAGCTGACGTGGATGGCCAATCTAGCAGCTAGATATCTAGCCCATAGGACTAAGCCTTAGGCCATAATCTAGCTAGGATTATGTGGCAAAACCTATCATATCGTGTGTTTCTTTTACCTACAATATGGGTGAACAAATCGAAAACTGGGATGTTAATTTATAAAGTGAGAAAGAAGATAAGGAAATGATTAAATGAAGCTCTTCATCAATGGAGACTGTCTGTCTCACTACTTGCTCGTCAATTACTCTGACAAAAAACCATAATACTCGAAACCTTAATTTGTGTTCTGCACGTGTAATTCGATGTTGTTCTACTAAGAGGCGTTCACGAACTGGTAAGGGGTATTGGGATTCAAATGCCGAGGCTAACTGGACTGATCGATTTAAAATCAATTTTGGAGATGAATTGAATGATGATGAATACGTAGGTTTTGGAAGGAGAGAGAAACAAAGAAGGAATTGGTGGTCTGATGAAGATGATAATTCACCAGAGATGGGAAGAGGTGGAGGAGGAGGAGTTTGGGAAGAAGCTGTGGATAATATATGGATCATCAAGGTATGGTAATTTCAAATTTGTTATAGGTTTGTTTTGTTAATTGTTTGGTTTTGTTGGGTGTTGTCAATGTATGAGTTGTTGATATATGTAAATTTGAATCAAGGTGGGAGCCAGATTAAGCCAACGGGGGTCAATTCTTGAGTTTTCTTTTTTTTTTTTTTTTTTTTTTTTTTTTTTGAAATAAAAGGTTTAAATTCTATGAAGAAAATCCAAAATTGTTACAAGAGATTATCAATGCCTTTCCAATTCATATAAACCTGATTTAAAGAAATACCCTCAAATCGTATTTAAATTTGAAAACCACAGAACCAGCAAACCCTTCACCTTATCAACCAATTCATCCACACTAGGTCGTCTTCCGCCAAAAGATCTTGAATTTCTCTCCTTCCAAACTATCCAGCAGATAATATATGGAAGATAGCACCAAATATCATTGTTTCTCTCCTTCATCATATTAAATCTCCAAGCCATAAAATTCATTTGTACGAAAACACCATTTAACTTTAAAGCTCTTAAAAAGTAGGTAAAGAATCGAAAATATGCTCCAATCAATGCATGAAAATATGCTCCACTGTTTCCTCCTCCCTATCACAGAGATTACGAAGAATCGAAAGAGTAGGTAAAGATTTATGCAGTGCTGTCCATATCATGAATAAAACCTTAGGAGGAACAACCTTACAATTGATGATGCTGTAGATGCCATTCTGTTGAGTCGAAACATCATTTGGAATTGGATGAGTCATTTTGTTTTTTAAAAAACGAAGCTAGGTCAAGTATGATTTATATGTTAGAAAGTCAATATAAGTCGTTAATTTGCAGTGGATTGGACCAAATAGGTTTTTGTGCAGACCTTTATAATTGGTGTATTGCATATCTTCAATGTTTTTTTTGTTTTTTTTTTTGCTCGGTTATTCCATGTGTCACACCCCTCAAAACATCATCTAAAGTACCTTCAAAACAAAATTTAAGTTTACATTTCCATGACTTTGAGATCACCGATTAATAGAAATGTACGAAGATTCAAACTTCGGGCATTCGAGTAGAGTTGATGGGTGGGTTGTTGAGTCATATGATGTTCTTATTATCAAGTCTTTCTCGGATTACTTTTTATGTTGTGGTCTATCTTGTATTTTGCGAAGGAATCTGGTTGGAATATTTCCTTGCGTAGGATAGAAACTTTAAACTACAGTAAACACTCTTAAAATTGCATTCTTTAATCAATGCAGGTCTTTAGTGCCTTTGGTTGGTTGCTTCCAGCCGTTGTTGCATCGTTGCTGTTGACATCGGGACCAAAAGCTTTCCTTATGGCTTTAGCACTTCCACTTGGACAGTCAATTCTTTCGTATGCAATTGATAAACTGTTTGGGAGGATAAATAAAAACCCAAAACCTAGGTCAGGGACCAAGACAAAACCATTTGCCAGAGGGAGCAGGGATGCTATGATGAGTGAGGAAGAGGATGAAACAGAAATGAGTCAGACCAGTGGGGGAAGGTCAGGGTATCAGTCGTGGGTGGGAGCAGATAAAAATGGTCCAGTTAAACAGAAAGATAATCAGCCTGAAACCACTTTTGGTGGATGGGATGAGCTAGATTTACGAGGTAGAAAATCTGGTGATGGGGCTACAAAGAGGTCTCCTCAAAAAAGAGGAGGATTGTCAAGAGAGATGAAAGGAAAATTGACTAAGAAAGGGAGAAACAAAAGCACGCCCTTACTGATCAGATTGGTCATTGCTGTTTTCCCATTTCTTGGTTCATGGATGAGGATTTTATAGAAATGAAATAGCATTATTTGGTCAACTTACACACATATGTACTACTTGCTTATAGATGTACATGCCCTTCTTATGAGTCGTATGGAACTCTTCACGTCGACCGTACCTAAGGAGGTTGTTGTCCTGGTACGAGTCACCTGTTGCTGGGACCAAGAACCAACTAATTTTCTATTGATGTTACCTTTTTAGTTTTTAGTATGTGGTGTTCAGGTGGAACTGGAATGCACGCTCCCATATCTAATGGCCTCAATTTCGGTCGCTGTACAAAGCATTTGCTTAATGGACTCCCTCCTTAATTGTCACTAACACAAGGTACGACCAAAAACCATAAAATACACGAATTATGTTTAGTGAGAATTGGCCTTCACTCCATTTTGGACTTTGAACTCTATGTTCAACAGATGTATCAAGGTGGTAAGTGGAACTCAAATTCTGTAAGTGATATGTGCTTGAACAATCTGGAAATCCATCAACTGCTTAATTTATTCTTATACAATGTGTGATATTCATAACAGTCAAATGGCTGTAGTCTGTAAGTGATACTCAATGCATGGGCTCAGATTGGTTGTCTTCTTTACTACGAATTGGCTAATAATATTCCATGAGTTAAAGGCATTTACATACAAATTCCAAGTTGATGTTTGTTTTTTTCGAAGTTTTTAAAAATATATTTGCGTTGTAAAATTAGATTTTCTTAGCTACCATATATCTTTTGCGTGTAAAAATGGTATTTCCTCTTGGAAAAAACCCGATTGGCTGCAAGTGGGTTTTTGCAGTAAAGTATAATGATGACGGTTCTGTTCATTGTTACAAAGCTCGCCTCGTAGCAACTGCTTGTACTCAAGTTACTTTTGATAATGGGGATTTTGGGTTCACTGGTGTTCCTGTTGCTCAAATGCCTTCTATACGACTCATTATTTCTCTTGCAACTAGTCATAATTGGTTTATTCATCAGTTGGATGTTCAGAATGCCTACTCGCATGTAGGGTTTAAAGAGGAGGTTTATATGACTGCTCCACAACTTCAGGCGGAGAATTCAGGAACTGTTCATCGTTTACTTAAAACTATATGTGGATTTAAAGAATCTCAGCTTGCTTGGTTTCAGAAATCTCAGCTTGCTTGGTTTCAGAAATTCATGATTAATTCAATGAGATTCACCAGATGCAATTCAGATCCTACTTGTTTCTTCCGTCGAGGCAATAGAGGCCTTCGTACTATCATTCTTATAGATATGGATGATATCATTATCAGTGGATGATAATATATTCATCAACCATGTTAAAATGTATTTGGGTCGGGTTCTCAAGATCAACTACTTGGGACATCTTAAGCGCTTCTCTGGAATTGAGCTAGGAAAAAAATACGATTTAGTACAAAATCCCATCCAAATATACCAGTTAGTCCCGACTCTTTCAACTAGGTACAAATTAGTCCTTTATTTATTTGAAATATGGAAAGTACATAAATAATCTTTTTGATTTACAACTTAGTCCAAATATTTAGAGTTTAGTCTAAGGTGACTCATGATGATGTCAACAATTTTAAATAATATAAAAATAACTAAAAAATGATTTAACTTTCAAACGGCTCGTTTAAAATTTGCAAACTTTATATATTCGGAAACCTTTTTCCGAAATCTACAAAAAGAGTACCCATATGACTGTATAATTTTCATTTTCTTTTATTTACACCGGTGTACAACTATGTACACATCTACGAAAATCTAGAAAATCCAACATCTATACTCACAAAACAAACAATACATTCATGAGACGGAACAATGGTATACAACTATGTACACATCTACAAATCTAGAAAATCTAACATCCATACTCACAAAACAAGCAATACACTCATGAAATGGAACAATGGTGTACAACTATGTACACACACATCTACAAAAATTTAGAAAATCCAACATCCATACCCAGGAAACAGACAATATATTCATGAGACGAGACAATGGTGTACAACTATGTACATATCTAAAAAAATTTAGAAGATCCAACATCCATACCTCAAAACATGCAATATATCAATGACATGGGACAATGGTGTACAACTATGTACACATTTACAAAATCCAGAAATTTCAACATCCATACCCACAAACCAGGACATATATCAATGAGACAAGACAATGGTGCACAACTATGAATATATCTACAAAATCCAAAAAATCCAACATCCATACCCACAAAAAAAGACATACATTCATGAGATAAGACAAGGTGCACCAGTATGTACACACCTACCCATGTTGAATAAATATAACATGAAAACTCAGATGGATTTGAACCATCAACCTCCACAAACCTTGTGATAGGCTTGGGCGCTCTACCGTTTCGAGCTTATGAGTCCCTAAAGATAAACAATAAAAAGAATCAACATGTGTACTATTATGTACACACGTGTATCGTCCTCACCACTACAAAAGGCAAAAGATTTACTTACATGCTCAGATTGCTTTTGCTACAAAGTCGCCACTACTCCTTTCTGCCTTAACTTAATGCTCAGATTGCCTTTGTTGCTATTAACCATCAGTCCCTCGCTTTAATCTATTATTGAAATTATAAATACACTGTGCACATACAAAGATAGGAACTAGTAATTAGTATCCATATATCAAATATCATTATAGATATAAGGTAATGATGATTGGTATTCTGGATTGTTGTCGCAGACTCCATAATTATTAAGAACCATTCTTGCTAAAGATACAACATTCAATAGGTAGACTCAAGCTGTTAAGCTGATGACAACTGTTACCTCCGCAGATTTAATGTTGCAATACAACAAAACCAAGCCACTACAAATTTTCCTAAAGAAATCAAGTTTAGCTCATACAAATCTATTAAGGTTGAAGCACCGTGGTTACTAAACAAAATTTGAAAGGAAATTATAAAACCAAAATTTTACTAATGCTAGAATATGACAAGAAATTACTCATTTACAAATCTATTAAGGGTGTAATACAGTTCTATACCATTAATAATCAACATGTGTACAACTATGTAGACATTAATGATCAACAGGTGTACAACTATGTGCACATTAACGATCAAGTTCCTACATGTACAATACTTATTGGCTATTACCAACTCATGCTAGATCTACATTTCAAACCCTCGATCCCTCATAATCCCTAACATGGAAATCTATTAATAATAGTATAGGATATAACGGTTAGAAGATTACCTCATAATCAAGCAACAAATTCTCCGGCTTAATATCTCTGTGAATGATATTCTTCTCATGGCAGTACGCTAATGCTTTTGCAAGGCTTGCAGTGTACTAAATTTCAACCATAACAAAAAAAGAACCCAAGAATCGAGATCATCGAACTTTTTTTAAAGAATATTCATATTAAGTTTAGAAATCAATTCTTCCCTGAGTTAACAACTTTGTTCTTCAGTATTTTTAAAGAAGATCATCGTATTTTTAAGACGCAATTGATTTCTGAAAGTGTAGATTCAATTTCTGAAAGTGTTGGTTCTCTCTTATTGTTTCGAAATCTCAGATCTAAACAAAATATATGACATGGAATTATGGCAAGGACATTTAAGGTAATAAAAAAGATGGTTTTTGACTGAATCGTTCGAAACAGGACTAACCCGTTCGTAAAATCTCACGGTTGGACCTCCGGGTACACAGATTTGAAGGGCAGGACTAAACTTTTTTTTTTTTTTTTTGAAACTGAAGAAAGATATATTAAGGAAGGTTAAACAGATACATAGTTTGCTTCCTCTACTAGTTGTAACAAGGTTGAACTAGGTGGATCAGATAACCATATTTTGTTTAACTTGTTAACTCTAGCTAACTTAGAGAGGATATCAGATAATTTATTTTTTTCCTTTGGCAAATAACAACATTGCCAGGAACTAAAAACTTAAAATAAACTCTTAATATCTCGAATAAGATTATGTATTCTCCAATCACAGTTCTACTTCTCGCCATTCACCGCTTCAGCCACTAGCTTAGAGTCCAGTTCAAACCGCACACACTACAAGTTCCTTTCTTTTGCCCATGAAACTGCTTCCCACAGTCCTCTGCACTCTGCATGCTCCGCGCTAATTGATGATGCTAAGAAGATGCACTTTGAGCCCTGGAAAGTACCTGCAAAATCACGAGCAATTAGTCCAATGCCACCAGTATTGTTAAGAAAAGAACCATCAGAGTTTATGGTGAGATATCCATTGGGAGGTGGACTCCAATGCAAATTAACTCTAGGTTGTCTGTTTATAATATGGGATTGCCTTCTAGAGATTTCACTATATTCTGAGATATATTTCCTGCAGTTTTGTATGATGTGATCAGTTGTGACAGTGGTTTCTTTGAAAACTCTTTCACATCTCGATGACCAAATACACCATGCAATGATTGCAATTCTGCAGATAATGTCTTCATCAATTTGACCAGCTTGGAGCTTCATGAAGTGATTTAATATCCATTCTTTAAGGACAAAATTATCTTGAATATGAAGACCCATTACTGCAAACCATACCATCTTAATCTGAGAGCATCCAAGAATGCAGTGAGAAGAAGTTTCAAGTACTTGAATGCAAAAAGGACAATTGTAATTCCCATCAGTGATGACATGAGCTAACTTATCTCTAATAGGAAGAACATCCTTCAAACACTTCCACAGAAATTAAATAATTCTAAAAGAAGAGGTAATTTCCACAATTTTTTGAAGACACTCTTCATAACAGGATTTACTGGCTAAGAAATATTTCTTTCCTCAAACATCTTCATATATGCTGACTTCACTGAAAATAATCCATTCTTTTCCAGGGTCCAAACCAGTTTATCCTCATATCCAGAAAAGATAGAGATGTTGAGAATAAGACTTGATGTTTGATCTTCAAAAAGATAGTGAATCAAATTGACATCCCATCCAGAAGAATCATTAGTGAAAAGTTGATAAACATACTTGTATTGAGCATAATCAGTGACACCAGTCTTTGGTATAAGTGGTGCATTGGCTCCTTGTATCCAGTTATGTTCCCAGATTAATATACTGTGACCATTACCAAGAGACCAAAAACTGTACTTTTGAATGAACTTCAACTCAGAACTGATGCTTGTCCAGGACCAAGTAGAATTTTAATTTTTCATGATATTAAACACTTGACCACCAGGAAAATATTTTGCTTGGAGTGATTTAGCACAAATTGAAGTTTTATCAGTGCATAATCTCCATGCAGATTTAGCTGGAAGTGCTCTGTTGAATAAATGAAGATCCATGAATCCTAATCCTCCTTATTCTTTAGGTACATTAACACTCTTCCAAGTTATAAGTTCTCTGCCTTTAATTGAATTTTTTGTTTCCTCCAGAATTTTTGCTGTGTAGAGTTTATTGTTTTGATGGTAGTATCAGGAAGCTTGAAACTTAACATGTGATGCACATGTATTGCATTTGTAACATTCCTTACCATCATAGATATTGCTGACTCTGACATATTGGTACATCTCCATTTAGTAAGCCTTGCATCCATTTTGTTCATTGAGAATAGAGAATGGAATTCTTTTATTTCCGCCAATAAAAAAAGGTAAACGCAAGTATTTCTCTTCATTTAAATCCATTTGTCTTACATGCATAATACCACTTATTATCTGACAGTGAGAAGGAATCATATTTTTGCTAAAATATACTGCAGATTTATGAAAATTAATAAGCTGGCCAGAACATGAGATAAAATCTTCTATCAACTGAAGTAGCTTCCTTGTTTGATCTAGATTTTCTTTGCAGAACAAAAGACAATCATCTGCAAACAATAAGTGGTTAATCTTAGGAGAAGATCTTGAGATTTTCATACCTGTGAGCTGCTTTGTAACCTCACAGTGGTTTAGATTCCTAGAAAATGCCTCCATTGCAAGAATAAATAGATAAGGGGAAAGGGGATCCCCTTGTATAATGCCTCTGGATGGTTTGAAATAAGAGGATGGACTGCCATTTATCATAATTTCAATGTTTGTAGTTGAGATACACTGAAAGATGACCTGACATAATTTATCTGAAAAACCAAACTTCTTAAGAACCTCAATCAAGAAAACCCATTCTAGCCTGTCAAAGGCTTTGGACATATCCATCTTTAAAGCTAAATGTCCAGATCTTCCTTTCTTCTTCTTCATGGCTTGAACTAACTCTTGCACCATACAAATGTTTTTAGAGATCAACCTCCCAGGGACATAAGCAGATTGCATTGGAGAAATAATATTCACCATATGCTTCTTGAGCCTTAGAGCTATAATTTTAGAAATCAACTTGTAAACAGTGTTACAAAGGGCAATAGGCCTGAAATCTTCAGGCTTTTGAGCTGAGTTGATTATGGGGATGAGAGTAATTCTAGTGCAGTTAAGTTTCTTCAATAAAAATCCCGAATAAAAAAAAGCTTGTACTACTTTGCAGATATCTTCCTTCACAATGGGCCATTGGGATTGATAAAACCAAAGAGGGAATCCATCTGGACCTGGAGAGGTCCAAGGTTCCATAGACATAAGAGCTTTATGGATTTCTTGCTCATTTGGGATGGTTACTAGCTCATCATTGTCTTGCTGACTGATACAAGAAGGAATGTGCTTGAGAAAATCAAAACTATCTGCAGGACTGGCTGAAGTGCTGATATTCTTGAAATGATTAAGTAACAGTTGTTCAATAGAAGACCTGTCTTGACACCAAGTACCATCTGGAGCTTGAAGAGAATCTATCTTATTTCTTGCCCTTCTTTGATTAGCTCTTATGTGAAAATACTTTGTATTTTTATCCATTTCATTGTAGAATCTATCTCTTTATTTCTGTTTGTTTGAACTTGCTTGAATGTCATTCAAAGCATCAATCTGTTTCTCCAGTTCCAAAACTTTAGAAGTATTATTTCCTCAAATGTCATATGCTTGCAGATTAGATAACTCCAGTTTCAACTCAGTAATTTTAGAAGGAATGTGGCCAAAAGTAGTTTTACTCCACTTTGATAAGATAAAATGTAAGAAGCAGATGCAGGACTAAACTTTCTAAATACGATTGAATCTGGGACTAAATGTTAATTCCTACTTGAGCTAGTTCGTAAGCAGCGTGGTTTTGCACTCTGTCAACAGAACTACGGGTATTTTAGATTGTGAACCATTTCACTGTCCGATACATACTAAACATTGCCCGCAGTCGGACATTCATGAACCTCTTCCTGACCCGTCTATGTATCGAAGTTTGGTTGGCCGTCATTCTTTCATAGCTCTTACACGACCTGATATTGGTTTTGCTGTGTTTGTTCCTCAAAAGTTTACAAACTTCACACATACCCATCATCTAAATATCGTTTATAAGATTATTAGATTTCTCAAATTGTCCCCAGGATTAGGAGTATTCTATCCGAGAGAGTGTGCAGTCGTTTTTGTTAGAGCACTGCTCGGTCGAACTCGCAAGCGTTGCTATCTCAAGCTTGTTGTCAAGTTTAGTTGCCAAAACTATAAATCTTGATTTCTAGTCTACTTATAGCTAAGTCTCGGATTAGGATAGAAAGTGTAATTGAGCTTTAGACTTCACGGCGTTCATCGATCAAAGACGAAGAACTACTAAGGGGAGCTTGTGGAACTTCATCAACAAAAGGTATGTGGAGACTTGAACTCATCTATCACTCAAACGTCTATCTACTCTATCTCCTATTTGAGACAAAAGTCGTATAGCTATATAGACTTCTATTATACATATTTGATATTTCGAGATGAGTTTAACTCGCTTACATATTTCTCGAAATATGTGTTGGTAAGCTTTCACTTTAACCAACTTAATCTTATATTCTTGAAGAAAGTCAAAAGATGATCATGTGAAAATCACCTGGTGTTGATAGGGTAAAACGTGGGAAGGAGGAACTAGCCCTAATCACAGAAAGTACTCCCAAGGTGTAGAGAGGTTTATGAGAAGTAGTGGTGGATTAACTGTGTCATCTAAGCATACTTTCTTTTCCCTTTTATAATAATTCTCCTCTCCCCTCTTATGGATAAGTGCCCATAAGATTAATATATTACTAAACTACCATTTCCCTCTCCTTCAAGTTTTTAATAAAACCCTAAGAGGTTTCTCATTCTTTCTTGGGCTAAAGCCCAACTAGTTTAATATCCTCTTTCATGGGCTAGGACTATCCCAACCTTGCGGGTTAGGCCTAGTCCCCTAATCTCTTTATCCTAAAAGGGACCCTTCATAGGTTAAGGGGCTATCTATTTTAGGATTGGTTATTTTCATGTATCAATATTAGTCCCCTTACTGTTTGACTGGTCAAAGACCATGCCAACAGTCACACGTTGATATGACGACTTGACGGTTACGGCTAGTGGATTTGAATAGTTTAGACCCACGACGCTTGAGGTGATGCGGTTACTAACTTATCCAGTAACTGCTCATTATTTACCCTCCTATAAATAGAGGGAGCCTCGACCTCCATTATTCATCTGTCTCACTGCATTCCTTCTCTTTCTTCTCCACTCTTCTCACTCGCTATGGTTGATGAATCGCCTAATCGCGATTTACCCCTAGATCGGAACCTTATACACTCGAAGAAATAAGGAACATTCGTCGGCTTAAAGATCTCTTACGACCGCCTGCGGCGGAGGATGGCTCGGCTCTGTTCCTAGCGGATGATAACTGGATTTCACGTATGCTTAATCCTCACCCATTTCCTCCCTCTTCATCTGAGGGTTGGCTTATACGCCCACAACCGAACGTTCCTCCAATAGCCGCTTTAGAAGAGATGCCTTGCTTGGCAGCTCATAGGGGAGATTATACTTTTCCTTCAATCATATTCCGCTCGTCCGCCGAATATCCTGCCGTCTGGGAACCGTGGGTAGATTATATCTTCTCCAACCCTGATCATATAAGGATTATTCAGTCTCTAGGCATAGAGGCCGCCATACATGCTTCAAAGTTCAGGTATGTCCGTCGGGATCCTGATAGCTTAATTCGATTATTTGCGCGCTGGGGAATCGATCCTCATACGTTTTTATTCTCTTGGGGTGAGGCGACTCCTATTCTGGAAGATGTGGTTGCGCTTACTGGGTTACCCGTTCAAGGTAAATCAAGCTTCTATAGGTGTTGCACTTATAAAGCATTGAATCCGAGTGACAAGACCCTTCGCAACCACTTGATTTTGGCAAATGCGAACTCCATAACGTTCCAGCCACCTGGTGAAATCAAAGCTGAAGCTCCAGATGGAGAGGAGGATTTAGGAGGCAAAAGGAAAGGCAAAGCCACTATGATTATTACGCCTAGCCCTTCAGCTAATGTTTCTTCTTCTCCCAAGCTTATGGCGTCCGCCATCAAGGTCAATTGTTGCTGAAGAATCCGATGACGTGTAGGAAGTATAGGCAACAAAGAGTAACCAGAAACCCAAATCCGGACAGCGTCATGCTTCATACGCTTGTTGGATCAAGTATTGGGCCCTATGCTTTCGGGTGAACGTGCTGGCGTGCTTCCCCGTGAAGGGGAATCAGACCGAGTGGAACTGGAGGCTTTTCTTCTATTTTGGTTATGTCATGATGTGTTTGAGCACAGTTCCCGGGATACTATCAAGAACGAGCTCATTCCTAAAGTAGTGTTGATGTCTCGCGGCGTGTCATTTCTACTTGCTCCCATGTTTCTGGGCGGTTTGTATCATCATTTGGATCTGTTGGCGCGAGACATCCGTCGCGTGGATGGATCTCATGAGGTAGAAACTTTCTTGCCCGCCAACTTTATCCAGGCGTGGGCTTGGGAACACTTTCCTCTATATAGGCCCCCTCAGCTGAATCCTCTCGCACTCTCGCGGTAAGAAGAAATCACCCAAGAGGGTGGTACCAAGCGGTTAGTCAAATTAACTCAGTCTCATCCTCGGATGACTCTTTATCACAAGAAGGGTTTTCCTGCTAAAACCAAGCTCAAGGATTACATGGACAAGGGTGCCGAGTTCAATCCCGTTTCCTACCAGGATGGTCGTACTGGTCCTCTTCATTACAATTTTGTTTTTGAGTCCCAGCGACGGATGTTTTCCGCAGATGTGCCTTCATCTGAAGATTTTGATATTATTGTTTCTACCTTTCCAGGTCGCCTCACTGGGTTACACGGCGGAAAATTCACATCCGAGGTGTACAATATTATCCGTGTTGTTTGTTAGCTTGGTTCCGATTAGGAAGTCCCTTATAATCCTCCAACTCCTTCTTCATCTGATGAACTGGATTTTCGAAAGAGTTTTAATCGTTTTGTCTTTAAAGAGGGCCTTCGAATGAGTGATCGCAAATGTCACTTTGATTTCTTTCAGCCCTTGTCGCAGCGGAAAGTGGGTGTTACGAACGAATGGCGTGTACATCGTGATGGTATTAATAGGAATGTACGAACTCTTCTCCTCGAGGATCCACGCCCTCCTCCGGCTCTGACTAGAGAGGATTTCAAGGAGTTACACGCGGCGGGTCGTGTGAAGTTAAAGGATGAAATCGCCAAACAACATAAGCTTTCTTCGAGTAACAAGGGTCGTCCTCTTCAGCCGCTCATCACCAGCTGGGATCCTCTTCCGGGTGATGAGTCCCTTCAAAAGGATAAAGAGGGCGGCTCTCTTCCTCCTTTTTCTGGTTCTAAGAAGAGAAGGCGTCATCCGGCGGTGAAACCGTTGGAAATCCCTCTTGTCTTTCCTTCTCCTCTTTTGCCTCTAGCCAAAATGTTTTCCTTAGTTTATTTTTATATTGGTTTGTATTTTTAGAGCTCCCCTCCTATTGGCTGGAAACTTAGGGGCATTTTTATTTAAGAATATATTAATCTATCCCATCACGAGTGGAGGGCAGATCGGCTGGCTAAAAAGTTAAAACGAGACGCTGGTGTGCTACCTATTCCGCGGTTACCTTCCACTCGCTCTGCTAATACTTCCCCTACGTTTTCTCCGTAGGCTCCAAAAATGGGGTCGCCTTCCTCTAGTTCGTTTATTGAGCGCGTTGAACGTCAGCTAGGCCGATCACTCAGTAAAAGTTGTCCTGAAGTGATTTCTCCTCGTATGACCTTGCACTCTACCCATTCTCTAATTCTGAAGACGGTTCCGGATCCTAATCATCCTCTTCATACTCCTTCTGATATACTAGGCACGTCGAGCAAATCTGGGTCGGACCGTTCTGTTCACAACTATTCTCAGGATGGTAGTGAGGCTAAAGGTGGCGCTGAGAATCAGAGCTATTCTTCTTCCAAGTCTCGTGAGTATTCCATACTGCCCTTTGTTGGATTTGTCAGTGATACGTGCCGGTCGAAATATTATGTTGCACTTATTAAATGCGCCATGTGATCTATATATACATCCCTATTCCTTATGTTTTCTGATATGTTATTTTATTTCCTCATTTCTCTCTTTCTTTTGTTTTCCATTAGGTCATCCGGAGCTAACTGCGTCGAGCTCTTCTTCTTCTTCTTCTTCACATCAATCGGTTCATTCTTCCTGCTAAATTTCCTTCTACTTCTGATCCGGTATGTATGCGCGTTGTTTATCGTTATCCTTTTTTCATTATCATTTCTAGAATGTTTGTTTATTCCCTTTTCCTTTTTCTAGAACATGGGAAAGCGGGATGGTGCACATGGTAAAGGGAGCGGCTCAAACTTGCAGGCCAAGGGCAGTGAGTCCGGAAGTGCTAGCGAAAAGCGGCAAAAGTCTTCCAAAATAATTCCTAGAGTCTCGCGTGGTGTGGATGCTGACGCTGAAATGATGGCTACTCAGGAAGATCCTCAGTTCCGATATCCTCGCGTTATCAATGCGGAGGATGCTGGCGTTGATGGCCGCTTCGAGCTAGTTCACGGATTCTGGGTTTCTTCTGCCAAAGCCTCTAACTACCGTCGCATAGTGGGGAAGTTTGGGCACATGTGCGTTCATGAAGGGATGCTTGCTAGTGCTTTGGTCGTGACCAATGGGGATTTGTTGGATATAGCGGATAAACTTTCGCATGCGAAGACTCCTATCAATCCTACTATGCTGAAGAGGTGGGACAACCTTATTCAAACGTATCTGCTTCTACAATTTCCTATTCAGTGGCTTAAAAATTTGTTGGATGTGACGAGGATGAGCCACAATGCGCGCCATGTGCTGCCTCGTGAGATCAAAGAGCTAGATCAAGAATACAGGCGTCTGCTCAATGTTGCCACTATCAAGAAAGAGGCGTATGATCAGCTGATGGCGGACGTTGGACGGGCTACTATGGAGCTACAGGCTGCCCGAACCGCTGCTGAGGAAGTTAATGCGCGCCTTGTCAAGAAGAGAGCGGAGCTGGCTGCTTTGGATATTAATTAAATTTTTAGTTGCTCTATGAGTAGAATTTGAACAACAGTTTCTTCTTTCTTTTGTTTCGGTTTAGTTTGGACAAGAACTTTGATGGCTGGGTTTTATTTTATTTGGTTTGTGAGATATTTTGTTATCTGGTTCTATTATCTGGTTTTGTTATCAGGTTATTTATATTTATTATTGTTTGTTATTATGGGTGAGCAGTAGTTAATGTAGTATTAACATTTTGTTCCTATAAATAGGGGTATACATGATGCTTTAGTTAGTATCTTTCATATTTCCTTATATATCTTTGCTGCGAATTGTGATTGTTGCAGATGGCTCGTCGTTTACATGGTTATGTTTTGGCGCTGGCTCCTGTGCTAACGTTGTTATTCCTTTTGAGAAAGATTATGAATTAACCCGTTTGCTGCTTGTAAAGGCTGAAGTGGAAATGCTCAGAGAAGTCAGGATGGTTAATAGAGCAGCCACACGTGCACAATTTGATGAACAATACGAGACATACTCGATGTATCAGAAGACGTGAACATCCGGACGAGTGACTTTAGAAGTGCAGCGCACGCTGGACAATACTATTTCTGCTCGGAATAAGGCTGAGCGATTATTCCAGGATTCGATAGTTATGATGACTGATATTGATCAAGCAATAGCTGACTGCCGTGCATTTATTACTCAGCGGGCGGGTCCTAATTTATGCGTGTGTGTTTTGACTTTATGTGATGTATCCTCCCTTGTTCATCTTACCTATAAGAAGGCGAAATTGGCTCGTTTATTGGTGTTGAAATATGAAGTGGGGATGTTACAAACTCATCGATTAATCGCTCTGGATAAGGCGCGCAAAGCTTATGAGGAGCATAAGGAAACGCTTGTTATGGCGCGGGAAGCCCGTGCTTTTGATGATGTTATGCGCAGGGTTCATCAGGTGCTTGAGGAGGTGCCCGGTACTTATACCATCTCTACTACTCAATATGGTGAAGCAATTTTAATGATGCAGGATTTGGATCAAGACATCGCGCATTACCGCTCATTTGTAGCTGAGCGTTCTTAAGAGGATTGCCATCCTCCTCCTCATCTTTTTTTTTTTTGGGAATTCGTAAAACACTTTCTTGGGTGTTGTTTTATTTGGTTATATATAAGAATCATTTTGATTTATCAAAGTAAATAGTTCTTATGTGTTTGTCTCTCGTTTCGTGGCTAATCGTGTGAGATTAGTTTTGGAAGTAAGGTACCTAAATCTCCTTTTAGAAGTAATATGTCTTGCGCGTGATATGTTTAATATCAAAAACTCTTGCTGGCATGAACGGTTAATGGCTGTGGACCATCGCGTGATGAAAATTCAAAGTGAAGGTGGACTACCTGATATGACTCTGCTTGAATATCGTGGTTATTGTCGCGAACATCGTTTGATTACTCATTTTTCAGTGTGTTGAGGCGGATCGTACGGTGAGATCTGTTGAAGCAGCTCTTGCTGAGGTTCACGGGGCGCTCCGCGCGCTACCTTGATTTTTTTATATATATATGCATATATATACTACTTTTGTAGTTATCAGAGGGGAATAATTCAGAATCATGGAAGAGTCAATTGATGCATTATCTTTATTCCTCATAAACCAGAAAGTGGAGTTGTTGCAAGCCACTGTTGCTGGGAATGCTCGGCTTGTACATGATTGTGAGGATATGTCTGAGGCAAGTCAGAAGCAGTACCTTCACGCAATTGATTTATATATGGATCGACTGAGTGCTTATCGAGTCGATCCTTCAGTAGAAAAGGATATAGCCTCTGTCGAGGCATCTGAAATATTTTCTGACGCTCGTGCTCGGATGGAATATCGGTAAAACGAGTTAGTTGTTACGCGCGGTCGGTTAAGATGCGCTCGCTCAATATTGGCTTCGTTTCTTTAAGTTTTAAGTATCTGATTTAATCTTTTATTCTATTCCGCCATATCATTGCCCAAATTTTACACTCGGGGTTTTACTCTATCTATACTCATACTTGATGCTTTATCTATCCTGGCCATGCTTGAGGCTATCATACATTTCATTGCACAAAGTCTAGTCCTAATCGAGACCAATATTCATCTTATGGGCTGTGCTCATAGCCTAGCCGTACTCGAGGGGATTAGTGCATCTCATTGGTCATGCACGGAACCTAGCCAGACTCGGGGCAATTGGTGCACTTCATTGGTCATGCACGGAACCTAGCCAGATTCGGGGCTATTGGTGCACTTCATTGGTCATGCACGGAACCTAGCCAGATCGAGGCTATTGGTGCACTTCATTGGTCATGCACGGAACCTAGCCAGACTCGGGGATATTGGTGCACTTCATTGGTCATGCACGAAACCCAACCAGACTCGGGGCCATTGGTGCACTTCATTGGTCATGCACGGAACCTAGCCAGACTCGGGGCTATTTATTGTGACACATAGTTAAGATAAGAGTATTTATATTATTGATAATCAGCCATCCGACGTACATTTAGTTATTATGCATAATATGCTTTTAGACATTTACCATTGACAAGGATATTGATCCGGGATCCGTTCATCCGCTTGAGATAGTAATATCCACTTTCTGCGGCTTCGCTAATCATATAAGGGCCATCCCAATTCGCGGTAAACTTTTTGGCCTTTGTATCTCGCTGAACGTGCGGGGTAATTTTCATGACTATATCGTTTTCTGAGAAGATTCGTACCTTTACCTTCTGGTTATAGTATCTTGCGGTCCTTTGCCAATACTTGTCCGCAAATCGTTCGACTTTAGCTCTTCGCTCTTCCAACGTATCAAGATGGGCAAATCGACTAACCTCGTCCAGAGTGGTGAGACTACCCATGGATACTCGTGCTGAAGGAATAACGATATCTGCTGGTAGTATTGCGTCCTCCCCATATACCAAGGAGTAAGGTGAGGCCCTAGTTGAACTTCTTTTAGAAATGCGGGATGCCCAGAGTGCAAGCGGTAGCTGTTCATGCCAGCTTCTGTGATGGTCATGTACCGTCCGACTTAATATCCTCAACAATTTGTTTGTATCTTTCACCTGTCCATTCCCTTGAGGGTAATAGACGGTCGAAGTATGGAATTTAATACTGTACTCATCCAGCAATTCCTTAACAATTAAATGACGAAGGAGGTGCCATTATCCGAGCGGATGATCATTGGTGCGCCGAATCGACATATGATATACTCTTTGATAAATGCCGCGATGGTGGCTCCGGAGTAATCACAGAGTGGAATTGCTTCTACCCATTTTGAAGAATACTTGGTTGCGGTGATGATATACTTATATCGTCCGGACGAGGTCAGACTAATCTGTCCAATGGTATCGAGTCCCCAGCTATGGAAAGGCCAGGGAATGACGACACTGTGTAGCAACGTATGCGGGGCACGGATTAGTGGTCCGTGGCTTTGACACTGCTGGCACTTCTTCACATGCTTAGTTGTATCGAATTCCATCGTGGGCCAGTAGAATCCTCCTTCGTACAATTGTAAGAAAAGTTTTCTCATACCCCGATGCTCCGCATTATGAGATGTGGCCATCACTACCTCCGCTTATTCTTGTGATAAGCAGCGCAGTATCATGTCCCCATAACTTTTCCTATAGAGGATTCCTTCATTCATAAAGAATCGACCAGCCTTCCGTTGAATCTTGAGCGCATCTTGTCTATTTTTCGGCAAACGTTCATGCTGGATAAAGTCTATATACGGCTGCCTCTGGTCTTCTATTTCAACGATGCATACCTCTGTTTGTTGTGGAGGCGCTTGGCAGTCTTCGAACTTATCTTGTACTACTGCTGCTTGAACTGCCATATTCGGCCAATAAAGACCCATCCTCTGTAAGCGGCGATATAGTGGAATTCCTCCTGTCTGTCCGCAGGATTCTGTGTGAACACGGCTTAGTATTTCTTGTGCCTCTATTTTCCCTACACATCGTGATAGGGCTCCTCCGGGTGTTCGATAATATAGCGCTCCTCGTACTATGACGAATTGCTTTAGCACTTTAGTGGGCAACAATTGTTCGTCCGCTTCTTTAGTTAAGTCCTCAATATAAGCTGTTCTCCAGTCATCCTTTTGTTCAAATGCCGCGTCTTCTTTCCACGCACTTGGAAACTCTCTTTTCTTCACTACCACTGTCCCTTCATCCACTTCGTTCAACTGCATTTTTGCTGCTAGAGTGGCTAATACATCGGCATGGCAATTAGTGGTTCTTCACGTATGCTCAATGATAGTACTCCCTCTCGTTGCTATCAACTCTTGGACTTCTGCTCGATAGGGAGCTAAATACGCCTCTTTCACCTGGAAGTCTCCTGATATTTGACTTGTAACCAGATTTGAGTCTCCCTTTATGTCTATCGCTCCCAAATTGAGTTCTTTCGCCATACACAGTCCCAAGATTAATGCTTCATATTCCACCACGTTGTTGCTGCACTCGAAATCTAACTTGAAGGCGAATGACAAAAAATCCCGCTCGGGTGTTTCGAAAGCTATGCCGGCTCCTGCGTGAGAACCATATGATGACCCGTCGAAAAACATTGCCCATCGTTTTTTTTCCTCAACTTCCGCAACTTCTCCAGGTATCTCTTCACTTATTTCCATCATATATGTTCCTGGAAACGCGGCCAACAGATCCGCAAATGCCTGCACGCGCACTCCTTTGGACCGCTGATACTTCAGTTCAAACTCGGATAGCTGTAGTAACCATCGAGCTGTTCTGCCGGATAAGACTGTCTTTGTGGCTAGATAAGCGATCGGGTTGGCAGTTGCTACTACTATGGTCTCATGAGCGAGCAAATACGATCGCAATTTCTGCGTGGCATATATAAGTGCCAAACATGCTTGTTCCGCTTTTGAGTATCTGAATTCCGCGCCTCTAAAACCTCTACTGATGTAATGAATCGGACATAGCTGGTAATTCCCGAGGTCTTGGGCTAGCAATGCTCCGAATGCTATGTTGGTAAAAGTTGTATACAGATAAAGGGGCTCCCCATTAATTGGTGGTCGTAAGACTCGTGCACTGATCAAGCATTCTTTAAGTTTCTGAAAGGCTCGCTCTTGATCATCTCCCCACTCATACGGCTTGTTCTTTTTTAGTAGCGGTGAGAAAGCGGATATCAATTGGGCCAATCCCGGGGGTGAACCTCCGGACGTAAGATATTTTTCCCATTCTTCTTAGCCAATGGCACAATATTAGCTAACCACACGGGGTGTTGGATTGGCTTGATAAATTTGTCTTTAAGCAACTTTTCCGCCTCTTCTTTGATGGCGAGTTCTATCTTTTCCGGGAAATTACGACTCCGTTATTTAACTGGCTTGTATTCGGGGTGAGACACTTAGGTTGTGCGCGATTAAGCTACTATCCAAGCCAGGAATTTCATCATATGTAAACGCAAACACATCTTGGTATTCACGGAGCAATGTAATCATCCGCTCCTTCTCTTAACCTTACAAGTGCTTACTGATGCGCACACAACATAGATGATCCTTTGAACCAAGGTTTACTTCTTCTAACCCATCCAGTGTTGGGTCAACTTTTACCTTATCCCCGGGTAGCTTCTTCATCATCTCTTCTTCTGAGATTGGAGTTTCCGCTCCCTCGTGTAAGTCTCCCTCTATCGGGGTTGTCTCGGCCATTTCTTTATCTACTGATGACATAGCGCAATGGTGTTGGCGATGAGAGACTTCCCCGGCTGATTTCTATAAGCGGTAAATGTGTCCTCCTTCCGGCCGTGAGAAGCGCTTGAACTGAATGTTCTTAGTCTCTGTTATTGGTCTTTTACTTCCTGTGGCAGGTCCCATCCGTGACGGGTTGAACACTGACTTAGCCTTTTCCTTTATTTGTTCTTCTGGTTGGAATTCTTTCAACTTTTGGAGAGGTATAAGGTGCTGCGGCTGTTCTTCTTGATTCAGGACGGGCTGTTTGTAGAAAACTGCATCAACCATGTAAGCCTCTTCTGGCCCGAATGGGTTGCCTGTGGCTGGGATCCGGTACTGCTTTCTTCCAATATTAGTTTTGACACACTGATGATATGTTGATGCTACTACCTTATAATTCAAAATCCATCCTCTTCCGAGTAGTATGTGAAACGTGGTATCATCCTCAGGAACATAAAAAGGGGTGAGCGCTCTGATAGGTCCGATTTTTAGCATCAGATGTACTATTCCAATTGTCGGCTGGGTTTGTCCACCAAATCCTCTTACGGTTGTCGAGCGCATCTTAATTGTTGATCGCGACACTCCCAGAAACTCCACCTTATATAGTGAAATCAAATTAAGTAAAGCTCCGCCTATGAAAGCTCACTTGAGAGGTTGTTTATTAATGAGGGATGTTAGATATAAGGGGCAAAGGTGTTTTCCCGGGTAACATATGTCCTCATCCTTAAAAAAAATGGCTTCTTTAGGCGTCGAATTGTATGTCTTCCCGGATGCGATTGCAGTTATGGCTTTGGATGCTTCGCGGATTTGGTTTTCACTAAAACCTAGTGTTGATAGGGTAAAACGTAGATAGGAGGAAGTAGCCCTAATCACAGAAAGTACTCCTAAGGAGTAGAGAGGTTTATGGGAAGTAATGGTGGGTTAATGATATCTCAATAAGTGTTCCCTCTTCCCCCTTTTATAATGACTATCTTATGAATAAATGCCCATAAGATTAACATATTCCTAAACTACCATTTCCCTTTCCTTAAGTTAATACCAAACCCTAAGAGGCTTTCCTCTTGGGCCGAAGCCCAACCGACTTAATGTGGTCTTGGATGGACTAAAACTATCCCATTCTAGTGGGTTAGGCCTAGTCCCCTAGTCTCTTCATCCTAAAAGGGACCCTTGATAGGTTAAGGGGCCCTCTACTTTAGGATTGGTTATTTTCATGTATCAACACCTAAAGAGTTGAAAAATTGTTGAGCCAGGATAGTCTAAGCAAACTTACTGGAAACTACATTTGTATCCGGAAAGACCGCTGTCTCGGAAGCCTCGCATGCTTCTTCTTCTTCCGCATCTTCCCAAGGCCTCCAAGTTTCTCCATCGATGGGGTCATGTGAAATCATCATGACTTGGTGTTGAGGAAGCGGATCATTGTTAATGCTCTGGTCCCCTATCTCCAGCTCACCCCTGGCTCGCTTTCTTTGTACAATATACCGAAGGGAGTAACACTTCACGGTCGGGTGATATACCCGTCTATGGTAATGACAATATCGTTCATGCATCTTGTCCACTGCAGTGGGTTCTGCGGATACTGGCGGTAAAGTCTCTTCTTTGTTTGATACCCATTGTTCCAAGAGTCCTATTACCTGTTCTTTACTGCATAACAAAGGAGGTGGCAGATTGGACCTTCCTTCATCCGTTCTTCCCCCTCTTCTTCCAGACTGCCCTCGATAAGAGCCGAAAGAAGTGATGAGGTGTCAAACTCACAAAAAATAAATTCCTTACTCTTCTTACACTAAAAAGTAGCACAAGGATAAGCAGGTTCGTTCCTAAGGGAGAGTTGAGTCAAAGTTGTCGATTTAATTTCTGAAAATATGAATAATGCAAAAACTACAAAATAAATATGAATGTGAACAATGAGGATGAGAATGATTAGGGGTCTTTCTCAACTAGTGAACATGAATCTTCTTCAAAATACGTTTACTGACAATCCTAGACAAGTTATAAGTTCAACAAGTCCATTAAAATCCAAAGTCACTTCGTAGAATAAGTTCTCTACTCATGTCTAGTCAATCAAGCCACTTTGAATAAGCTCTCTCGTGTAACTTAACTAACCGGTATGTTTTATGAGTCGAATTGATCCTAACCACATGCTCGTAAGTTAGACATGTTAACTTAGGGTTGTCAAATACACATCAAAATCCACAAAATCCCATTGCAACGTTGATGCTTCGCTACTTGTGATTATATTACCATAATAATTACGAATTACGGTTCTAAAATCTAGCATTAGTATCGCAAACAAGATATCTAATTGGCCTTTTAAATACCCTGCAA
The DNA here is from genome assembly GCA_023531295.1 of Papaver armeniacum. Classification (NCBI taxonomy): domain Eukaryota; kingdom Viridiplantae; phylum Streptophyta; class Magnoliopsida; order Ranunculales; family Papaveraceae; genus Papaver; species Papaver armeniacum. The sequence goes on from JAJJWW010006696.1 coordinate 66,481, forward strand.
ACAATCCATGGTCATAAACACGGTAGATAACAAACAATAAAAAGATATTGAAAATCATAAAATTAAGTCACATAGCTTCTGAAATATCCCTAATCAAACAAGTATTTAGCTACACATAATGGAGTTCATGACAATCAAATTCAAAGAGAAAACTTGAATTGAAAAACCAGTTAAGCAAACCCAAGCAAGTAGCAGGTGGACTGGTGGAAAGGTATTATTGCAGCAAACAGATGGAAGTGATGTTGTATGGACTGCAGGTGCGAACGATTAGTGCTGTTGGTGGATGGAATGGTGACTGCGACGTAGGAACTGCTGCTGGCTGATAAGTGCATATTTCTCATATATTTGGTGTCAATTCCATGCTAGTATTTGTTGATTTTCTTGAAAATTATTGTATATTACGCGTATTTTCTCTTATTTGTGTTTTATTAGGTGAATCATCCAAAAGAAGTGAATTAGGCACTTAATTGTGCAATACAAGAAGCTAGCTACAAGTGGAGAAGGGACAAAGAACATGTGGAGCTCGTTCAAGTACATGATTTCTATTTTTCATCTTGAAGAGGACGAATAGACGAAGCCAATGGCGAAAGAATCGTATGAAGAAGTTACGAGCAAAACAAGAACTTGGAAGGCCAAAAGGGTAAAATGGTCAATTCACGGGAAATTGTTATTGGGAGTTCAGGAAATGATAAGGGGTGCTCATTATTATTACCACTACTGGAGCCGCTAAGGGGAGATCACATTTCTCTCTTGAAATACACGTACAAGAAGTGAAGATTCTAAATGGTTTTAAGGGCGGATGCTATAGGCACTCTAACTTTTGTTGAGGGGCAATCAGTTTCTATCAAATTTCATGACCAGAACTTCTTACGGGCAATGTTCTTGGGAGACGAAACAGGGGAAAATGAGATACAATTGTTGCTGCGAATGTAGAGGATTAAGAGGTGCTATATCAGTTCGAGATAATCAAGGAACATATGGGTATGAATTGAGGGAGTTTGATTTGTTTCAGGATTTAAAACTTGGACGAAAATTCAGTGGGAGAAGGATTAGGTTGCTTCCATTGGTTGGATGAAGAATTGAGGAGATTAGGTGGTCTTTTTGAAAGTCTAAGACGGTTAGGGAACTTGGGTTTATGTTGAATTCGAAGACTTGAACTAGAATTTAGAGAATTGATGAGATTTACTTGGAATTGGATTGATATTTGATGGTTATTTTCAATGATGTTGTAGTAAAAGGTTCGTTGAGACTTGTGAAAGCAGATTTTTAGACTTAATTTTTAAAGCAAAAATATAACAAACTCAAAATACAAAATGTTGTGAAAATTATGGAGAGGCTGGAGCTAGGATTTCACCATTCATCAATACTTATGTGGTTTTAAATTAATTTATATCATGCAATTTAAACAATTGATTTGATTCTAAAGTATTGCCAAAATCAGATTTCCAAAATATCAAATGTTAGTCGCAAGCATAACGCATCAAGAGTCTAAAACTAAGCATGCATCATCAAGAGAAAACACATTTGATTAATAAAAATCATTTAATTCATTTTTTTATCAATGCAATTAATCATATAAAAATATTGCATAAATTAATAAAGTAAATATTACCACATAATTCTTGAAAGAATGGCTTCCTCCGTCGCCCCAGAGGATGGGTTTAACTCATCATGTTGGAAACACGCTCAAAATTTGATTTTATTGCTCAAAAATGGTTCACAAATGATGAAATGGGAGAAAAAAATAAAAACCGGGTTTGTAACACTTATATTTGTTACAAACCAGCTGTTACAGAGAACGATAATGATGAACTGTTGTTGTAGCTCTGCGACCCACGCTTGGTAGTCGTTTCTACTGTAGCATGAACGACTGTCCCCTGTGCGTCTTATGTTCTTCGTGTTCTTCAGCAGTGGTCGGTTGTCAATCCGTCAAATATAATTTCACTTTCTCAATCAACTAGATATAAATATAGTATTCGATAAGAAAGAGTTCGTATCCACAGAGAGGCGTTTGTTGTTATAAACTTTCAGTTTCTAAGTAACCCAAGGTATGTTTGTTGTATTTAAGCAAATAAAAGTAATTAAAAGCAAAGTAAGTAATTCGAGAAATCAATAAGGAGAAGATATTGGTCAAGGGATGGTATCATTCACAAACATGTATTTTCATCAATGATTAGAATTGGTATTTAATCTCGTATTTATTAAAAGTCCTAGGATATCTTGATCGCAAGTATAACCCGTTAATTCCCTGTTTTCATCACAACCACATTAAAAGATGCATATGTGAATTCTTCGTCGAAAGCAACCTAAGGTGTAAAAGCACAATTAAGTTTAACTCCCTAAAAGCATTAAGATTTATGGAATAAGACTCATCAATGCAAACGAATGTGTAAAAGCACTAAACGTTTTAACAAAAGTTATGATTCACTTGTGACTAGTAGGATATATCACTACAAGCTCTAACCACAATTATGCTACTTAGAATCAGGGATAAACAACGTTTTCGTATTGAAAACCCTAATATAGCTCTAGAGATGAACACAAATCGGATTGATTCCGGACTCAACCTAACAAGTTTTCAAATCTTATAACACTATTAATTGTGAATCACAAACAATAACTACTGAGACAAAACTAATTCATTGAATCAAAAGCATGTTGAGAAATCAACTTTTATCCCATAACCAATAAGATGTTTAGCTACTCATAGCTATGGAGTTCATCATCATCAATATTCAATAATAAAACAAGGAAGAAGAAGAACAAAACCAAACCCTAGAAGTGTAAACAAAAGTGGCTCTCCAAAATTCCAAGAAAAAGATATCCCATAAGTTGTAGAAGACCTTCCCTTTTATAGCTTTTCTCCAACTTCTAAAATTAGGTCTAGCCTTCAAAGTCCATTAGGTGAGAATCCACCAAGCCCATAAGAATGAGAAACCCGTGTAGAAAATACGCCCAAAAAACGGTCGATGGAAGTCTGGGATTGTGGCCGAAATCGGCCTAAAGTCGCCGAAAACATTTGATGACCGGCAAAGTCCGCCTAGATCACCGGTCAACGGGTCGGATCGGTCGGGTCAATGCCGAGCCTCGGACGGGTCAAACCGGGTTGGATCGGGTCGAATCGAATCGGTGAAGTCGGGTTCGTGAGTCAACATAAGAATAACCGAATCAGATGTGTTAGTGGCTAACTGGGCTGACTTGTCAGGCCACAGTTTTGCACAAGCCTGATTTTTGTGATGCACAATGATGACTGATCATACTCCCTAGCTGCAACTTCCACTACATCTTCTCAAAGATCTCCCCGCAACATTCCTTGCAACATACCCGCCATGCCAGCAGCCACAACACCACCAATGCACCTTTCTGAGCATCAACAGAACCTTCAATTTCAGTCCTCCATTCACCACCAGTTGCGGCTCTTCCATTTGCGACTGCAAATCTCTAATACATATAGTTAAACTCCATCTCTTGCCTGCATTTCAGCTCAGCACACTGCCATCAATATTCAACACAAAAGCCCTGGCATCCATTTCTCATCTGCTACACTTCAGCTCACAAAACCACCTTCACAACTTGCACATCCACCATCCCATTGCCCTGAACCACCTGCAATCCTGGTAAGCCCCTGCTCCTGAAACTCCACTTTCACAAACTCAGGCCATTCCAAGTGCAGAACCCAGCCATAGCCTGCAATCATTCCTTCATTCTGTTCCTACTCCAAGCCAACACCATCAGATCCCTGCCAAAAACTCAGTACCCATCAACAATTTCATCTGGGTCTTGCACTGCACCCAAACCATCAACTCTGCAACTTTCCATTCATTGTACCATCTGAGTTAAGCTATAGAACCACCACAACAGCTGCACCTCATTATTCAGCCCATAAAATCCCAGAGTACACCAGTAAAAGCACCAACATCAGTTCTTTCCTTGCTGCATAACCTTCCCTGAACTGCATCATTGCCATCTCTTGCATTACAAGCCCAGGAACAATAACCATTTCCATCTCCGCTTCAATTAACAGCTGCATTTTAACATTGCCACTGCAGCTCTATACCCATTGCAGGCAGCAGCACATTCCTGCAATTCACATACACTTCAAAGCAATCTTGACTAGAACAACCCAGCTCCACAGCCACTGAGCAACACCACCACCTGCTCATTCCATCTTGCCAGCTTACCAGTGCAAGTTCAGGGTCACCTGTAATTAAGCTCAAGACCAACAATTAAGCCGTTGCCAAGCCATGTCTAGCTCCTCTCTGTTCAAATCCTAGCATACATCTATTTGCACAATTCCATCATTTCCTGTAACACCAACAACATCATCATTATCTTCTCCTTCTTCCTTATCAGCTTCTCCACTGATAGCAACATCAAATCGATCTCACCTCAGACCATCACAACAACAAAGACCAACCACTTCCTCAATTGAATATCGACCTTTCGAGGCAACAAGTGCTTAAACCAAATCACCAAAACCCCTTTCTGTTCTTCATATGAAACCATTACAGATGACCTTTATTCACCGAGTTCACTTCCAACAAAGAACATCGATTTCTCGGACCCATTCTCTTCACCAACAACGCTGTAACCCATCTCGTTGTTCTCTCGATTTGATTCATTGCCCCGAATCGATTGCAACAAGACAGATCTCAATTGATTCTTCCCTAATCCAAAGCAACAGATCTCAATTTCTCTCAAACCCTGACATGAATTCATCATCGATTTCGATATGCTTCTTCCACTCTCGGTTTATCAACCAACAAACCCATCTCTTCAATTGTACGAATTGATTCATCACTGAGACGTTGCTTCTCTTTTATCTCTGAATCCAAACTATTAACATCGCCTCTTTCGATTTCGATCTCTCCTTTCACTGAGCTTCCATGGTTTCCTTCTCTCAATCATGGCACAACCGCAACTTTTCTCATTTTTCAGACAACATGGGGAACAAATGATAAGAGAAGTAATTCTTCTCTGAATTTTAGGTTTAAGGGTAGAAGATGAGAAATGTTATACCCACTTAGGTGAAGTAGATAGGGGGTACTCAGATGACTATAAGCACCCCCTCCTTAGATAATGGCCACCAATAATGCCTTCTCTTTTGCTTCTCTAGACTAAGCTATAGTGGTTGTCCTCTATTGTTGGCTAGGCTCGGTTCTCAATAGCAGTGCACGTGAACTGGCCTTTGTGCTCCTTTTCGCTCCAATTGGATGCTTTCTCCTTCTTTTGCTCCCAATGACTCCAGAGTACCTAATAAATCAAAAACACACGTAAAGTACATAATTTACAAGAAAAATAACAAAGAAAGCGTAACTACTAGATAGTAAATACGGTGTATTCTACACCTATCAAGCAGCAGCAGAAATGGCAGTTCTCTGCACTTGATTTTTTCTTCTCTGTGATGTTCCAAACTCGCCCCAAACTCTCCTTTTTTCCTCTCTGATCCCCAAGACACTCTTTTATACCCAACAGAACCGTAATCAATGCTTGAAATCTTCCCATCAAGGGATTATTCTCGGGAATATTTTTTTCTTTATTCTTACCATGTTTATCTTGGCCACGCGACTGTAATCTGCCAACTTCCCTCTTTTTAGCTCCTACACGCTTCTGATCCCTTTAAACATACTCCCAACACACACATAACATGTCTTAACCTTTACAGCTCGTGAAAATCACCTCCGGCTATATGCTTCCCTGTTCTTTTCTGTTTTATCCAAACTCGATGAACTGGCCCTATTTGATCGATTCTCGTTGGACCTACTAACTCGTTCGGTCTTAACAGACCAACCCAAACAAAGCCCGTGATTGAATCTCCTCAAACTGTCCAAAACTCGAATCCAAATTAAATTTTTTTGCCAATATTTCCGCCAAATTTGAAAGTTCAAATAAAGAAGATGAAGTCCCCTAACCACTGGTGGGGTGCGAATAGCATGTGGGTGCCCCTTAGTAATTGAGGTACCCCTTATCCAAAGTGGGAGTCCGAATAACACGTGTCCTCCGGGTGCCAAAATCAATTTTTCGAGCCGAATTTTCCAAAAATGTTTATTTCCCAAAAATGCCTACAAACAAATAAAATACCAAAATTAGTACAAAATCGAGTGCCAACAATATATAGTATTGAGATCAAATTAGACACAAAAATGTGTCTATCAAATACCCCCAAACTTATTGTTTGCTAGTCCTCGAGCGAATTTATTCTAGAAAATAAAATGACTATACTTAGCACGTGCAAAGAAAGCCGTAAAAACCGCTAGGTGGCCCTAGCGGCGGAGTGTTGTCTCCGGAGGGTTTACAAGAGGTGTACCCACAAAACCTTTACTCCGGACCCTAGCTATCTACTCGGAACCTTGGAAGGCACTAAAGAATCTCCTTGGTTGGCATACAATCATTGACTACAGGAAGAAGTACCCTGATGCGAAATTCCAATTGTTGTACATGAGTTTGCACTCAAGCATACTAAAATTCATATAAAGTGACAGAGCTCTACTCAGATAGTTTTTGGACATCATAAACCGGAGTCAACCAATCACATGGAATGATTAAGAAGATGGATGTAGAGAAAAACATAGATGTTGATTAAGGTGAACCTATCCTAATGGGTCGAGATACCTGGTCGACTAATATCAACACAACTGGCATATACAAGGGAACCAGTGGTCGATAATCCTAACTCTAGGTAAACTCAGCTGGCATATACAAGGGTACCAGTGGTCGACTTTATTGAATTTATTCCGGTTGGTCTAATGGTCTGGTCTCTTTTTTTTTTTTTTTTTTTTTGTAACTCAGTCACTCTATTTCACCCTAGCAAAGGTAAAAAGAAAAAAAAGAAGTGATCAGGATTCTTTCGATGTTTCTATCACGAGATATGGCGAAACTACCATGTTTTTTTTTTCTAACACCTGAGCTCTGTGCTTTTATGAATAGACTCTTTAGATGTTTCCATCTAATCAGATTGGTTCCTCAACTCCTACAACCAAGATGCTCCCATCCACTTAGATTGGTTAGTGCCATCCTTAATAAACATAAATTTCTAGGCTCTGGAGTTTATTTATTCTAGCAAAAAGGTAGCTTTGTGCTTTTATGAATAGACTCTTTAGATGTTTCAACTAATCAGATTGGTTCCTCAACTCCTACAACCAAGATGCTTCCATCCACTTAGATTGGTTAGTGTCATCCTAAATAAACATAAATTTCTAGGCTCTGGAGTTTATTTATTCTAACAAAAAGGTAATAAAAAGTTTCTACCCCACCCCCAAACTTAAATCTAACATTGTCCTCAATGTTCTAAAGATGAAATTAAAAGCATGAACAAGGAGAAACTGTTACCACTTGAAGAAAAGAGTAAGGAAAGATATTACCGTGTTGTAAGAATATTGGGTTACCTCCTAAGGAGTGCTAAGTTTAAAGTCTTCAGCCAGACATCAAATACCTCAAAAAGGATCTTCACCTTCCAAAGTCATACACCAATAGCCGAAATAGTTGTGGGTCCATAAGACCAAATAGAGCTAACACCAATATTAGGAAACTGCACTGGTTCAGAAAAATGAATAGAAGGAGCACAATCTCATCTAAGGTATCTGTCAAGACAACTGGGTTTATCTGGGGCGCGTTATTGAACTTCATATGTGTGTCTCGATAAATAGGTTCATCCGAAAAATGGGTCTCTAATACCTGGGTTACCTCCTAGACGGTGATAGGAGGATCGGGTTGTTGAGTCTGAATAGACTCGAGTAATATCTCAGACGCACATGGCTCGAGTCCCAAGTTAGGGACTCTAATTAGGGATACATGACAATCACAAGAACCATCACTACCCCCAAACGTAGGGATTTCACTACTCATAGACAAACCTCTAACTATTGCTTGAATTTCGGATCCTCGAGTCCTTAAAATACTCAAGAGCTTCTTCTAGTTCTCTACCCCCAAACTTAGGGTCATCATTACTCTTAGAAAGACCTAACACTATTGCCCGGATTTGGGTCCGTAGAGTCTTTAAAATACTCAAGGGATTCTTCTAAAGATTGATCACACATCTGGTCTAAGAGAATGGTTTCCTCAAATTCATCTAAAGAATCTCCCAGTAGAGTGTCATGCCAATTATACTGAACTAAATATTCACTTCTTCTAAATCATCATTCTCAAAAGGTTGTCTAATAATATTAAAGACATTTAGTTCAGTGGTCATATTACCAAAGGATATGTTCATAAGCCCAGTCCTACAGTTGATGACAGCGTCAGCTGTGGCTAAAAATGGGCGACCTAAAATCACTGGGATTTGAGCATTTGGGTCCTGAACAGGTTGGGTGTCTAGAACAATGAAATCCACTGGATAAATAAACTTATCAACCTCAATCAGAACATCCTCTATGACACCACGAGGGACTTTTACAGACCTATCAGCTAATTGTAGTGTCATTTTAGTCGGTTTGAACTTACCAAGACCTAGCTGGGTGTATACATGATACGGGAGTAAGTTAACACTAGCTCCTAAGTCAAGTAAAGCTTTATCGACCATGTGATTACCAATCACACAAGAAATGGTGGGGCATCCAGGGTCCTTATACTTAGGGGTGTTTGGTTCAGAAGAATGGAACTTACTTGACCAGCTAAAAGGCTTTCTTTTGGACATTGCTTACGCTTTCGTGTACAAAGATCTTTAAGGAACTTGGCATAGCTGTGCATCTGCCTAATTGCTTCTAATAACGGAATATTGATGTTCACCTGTTTAAATGTTTCCATTATCTCGTTGAATGTCGACTCCTTCTTTGTTGGGGCTAATAACTGCGGATATGGGGCTCTAGGCACAAAGGTAGTCCTATCAGGAATTTCTTGGGACTCCTTAGGGATTGTTTCAGTTTCCTCAGTTACGGGTTCCTCTTGGGAAGTTGAAGGTGGAACTACAGTATGTTTACTAGGCATGGCTACCTTATTGTCTATTGTTTTACCGCTCCTAAGGGTTTTTATCGAGTTCACATGGTTTGATGATTCCTCACCAACTAAAGATATTTGATGGACCCCCCTAGGATTGGGTTGAGTTTGACTAGGAAACTTACCTTCTTCTCTCTCACTTAAATACTTAGTTATTTGGCTGACTTGAAGTTTTAATTTAGCAAGAGTCTGGGAATTATCCTTATGGTTCTGCCTGGTTTCTTGTTGAAAGCTAAGGTGGTTAGTTGATAACATATCATGGTTCTTTACTAACATAGTAAGAGCTTCTTCTAAGGTAGAGATCTTTTTCTCATAAATGTTCTGAAACTGGGTTTGACCTGAAGGGTTCTGAGTATAACCAAAACATGGGGGAGGTTGAGAATTACTAGACTGACCTTGATTCTGGCCCTTAGACCAAGAAAAATTAGGATGGTTTCTCCAACCAGGGTTGTAGGTCTCAGAGTATGGGTCAAACTTCTGACGGTTCTCAAACCTAGTGTAGGAC